>CABEEJ010001712.1:12006-58584 GCA_901482245.1 Timema douglasi
GGGGGGGGGGGGGGGTTCATGAAACTTCGAACTCTATCAAATTCTCGAGTTCGATTTTTTTGACGATCACAATACTTTCTCTACGGTGTGTCAAGAGAAAGAAAAAATACCCTTAATACAGTAACATGGTATTATTACCCGGTCTTTATATTTCTGGCAAAAGAATCAAGAGGAAACTTTATAATCCACGTGCCTACCAATGTAAGTCAAGGCAAATACTTTCGAAATATTCAAATCTGTAAAATAAATTTGATGAGTTGGTATGTTAGCAAATGTAAATAAACGAATACTTGAGTTCTTGATTAGAGGATTCATCAAATAACAATCTTATTATTAATACGGTTGTGATTATAACTTTAAGAGCAGCTGTACATGATAACTTTTAAGAGAATTGATGACCTTATGGAGCAAATACTGTCTTCACTCAGCGGCAGTCTCTGAGGGAACTGTAGGTCTTATGGAGGGAATATTGTCGAGTACCCGTCAATTGTCCTACTGCCGCGTCTCCATACTGTCTTCTCTCGTCTTCAGTTACTAATCAGCGACAGTCTCTGAGGGAACTGCAGGTCTTATGGAGGGAATCTTGTCGAGTACCCGTCAATTGGCCTACTGCCGCGTCTCCATACTGTCTTCTCTCGTCTTCAGTTACTATCAGCGACAGTCTTTGAGGGAACTGCAGGTCTTATGGAGGGAATATTGTCGAGTACCCGTCAATTGCCCTACTGCTGCGTCTCCATACTGTCTTCTCTCGTCTTCAGTTACTATCAGCGACAGTCTCTGAGGGAATATTGTCGAGTACCCTTCAATTGGCCTACTGCCGCGTCTCCATATTGTCTTCTCTCGTCTTCAGCTACTATCATCGACAGTCTCTGAGGGAACTGCAGGTCTTATAGAGGGAATATTGTCGAGTACCCGTCAATTGGCCTACTGCCGCGTCTCCATACTGTCTTCTCTCGTCTTCAGTTACTATCAGCGACAGTCTCTGAGGAAACTGCAGGTCTTATAGAGGGAATATTGTCGAGTACCCGTCAATTGGCCTACTGCCGCGTCTCCATATTGTCTTCTCTCGTCTTCAGTTACTATCAGCGACAGTCTCTGAGGGAACTGCAGGTCTTATGGAGGGAATATTGTCGAGTACCCGTCAATTGGCCTACTGCCGCGTCTCCATACTGTCTTCTCTCGTCTTCAGCTACACTCAGCGATAGCCTATGAGGGAACTGCAGGTTTTATGGAGCGAAAATGGTCCTCTCTCTTCCTCAGCAACACTCAATGACAATCTCTGAGGGATCTGCGGGTCTTGTGGAGGAAATGTTGTCTTCTCTCCTCCTTTGCTACACTCTGTGACAGACTATGAGGGAACTTCATGTGTTATGGAGGAAATATTTTCTTCACGCTCCTTTAGCCACATTTGGCTAAACCTTCTATTCTAAAAACAAGGATAAGAATGTGCCCTTGTGTTCTACGTTTTATCACCACCAGAGCTAATAACATACTCACAATATTAAGGCAAAGATGAGAAAGGTTTTGTTTTATAATAAGCGCCTATGCATTTATGTGTAGGTAGGGTGGTAGCCCATTCAGACAAAAGACTTAACAATGAAGATTAGAACGAACTGATAGTTGTGAGTCTCCAGCAAACCAGACTAAACCAACTTACCACTCAGTTAAAATGCCAATTAATGCAAGTTTAAACCAGTATATACCAACGTAATGCTTGGTTTATAGTGCTGGATAATAGGCTTCTAAATGTTAAATTAGGTAGATACCCTATACCTAGACTGTATTTACTCCTAGAAGTAGCAGTCCTACCATGACAAATTGCACTATTGCCTCATATTACTAATTGCACCATAGTGGAAACAGGCAAGTTAATCCCAGGGTAAAGAAAAGATGTATTTATTATACTACATTCCCCGTGTGGGAGAGCTAGATTTAAAGGTCGAAAATTTGCGTCGTTATATTACATATGACAAATAGAGAGCACCTAGTGTAGATTCAATTTATTTAGATGAAGGGCCAACATCCTATTCTGGCAGCCGAAGTAGTTGTAACTTAACTTATGTTGTGAGAGTACATACCAGCATTATAAAGTTAGTCGAACATGCGCATTAGGAACTACCCGAGAGGAACTCTTTGAATACACAATGAACTCTCCCGGTGTCAGGGTTGACGAGGTCTTCCAGAGTAAACAAGTATATTTTTATTCATGAGTTGTTTTTAGTGCTTCATGTCTTACTACTCGTCCAGAATATTTCAAGATTTACACAAATGGAGTAGGAATGAGTAATTTACTAAATAGAAAATATACCTGCTTTTTTATGAAGGGAGGGGGAAATAATGTTTGAGTATACCATATATACACACACACACACGACTGATTTTTGAACCCTGAACTCCTTGTCACTATGAAATGAAACCAGACGAGGTTAATTTCTTAGCACGCATGCTCACCGGATTGGTAATTCACATCTTTAATTTAGTTAGAAAATAAATTGAAATACATTTTTAAATAAAATTGATTAGACACATCATCATAAAATAGTTCTATTTAATAAATTACTAAGTGTATAACCCAAATGGGTAGTAATATGCGGTTGTGAGAAAAATAATTTTAAATAAGTTATATTATCCACGTTTTTAAAATATTAAGATATTCCCTATTAATTTTTTAATGTGATTCAACATATTTAAATTATCATCATCATCATCATCATTATCATTATAATTATCGTTATTATTATTATTATTATTATTATTATTATTATTATTATTATTATTATTATTATTAGCCAATAGTGCAGGAACGTGGGGGGTTATGGGAGTAAGTTTTAACCACCAAAATATTGGAGGGGATAAAAAGTATCATTTTTACTCCCACAAATAATGTATTAAAACTTTTGGATAATGTAAAGATATTAGGTGTGGCATGAAGAGTCAAGGAGAAATCAAAGAAATCCAAAAATATCATTGAAATTTTCAAAACCACTTGAAATAGTTAACGAAATACGAATTTGAAAGCACTATCATTTGTACACTGTTAGTTTTATCCCCAATTAATGTGATTTCTAGATCATCTTTATGCCAAGTATTTAACATAAGGCAATGAAAATTATGAGATTTCTTAAGATAGATTTTATTATAAAATACTGGGAAAGTACATATTCTTTCTTATGGAAATTTGGGGAGCCAAAGTTATTTTAAAGTGTAAGCCTTATCACCAATGTTTAAATGTGGGTAAAAAATAAATTATATTAGCAAAAATCAGCTAGGTTTAAAATTCGAATCCGCCGTTACTCTTGATAATATATTTTAAGTGAAAGAACACGAGAATGTAAAATTAAGGTTTAATCATTAAGCTTAAGTTACATTTAAGTATGTAAGGTTATTATTACCAACCTTTGTGTATGATAGTTGCAAATTTACTAGAACTACATTCGTAAAATCAGGGGAGCTCGTAGTTTAGGATTAATGTGTCAGACCTCTGTGTTAAAGATGTTGGGTTCAAATCCCAGTCCCAGCACAAATTTATCTGATTACCAAACCCTTCTTTCACGTCTAGCAAAGTGTGTGCTTTGACGTTTTGTAAATATGTGGAACACCAGGTCCTTACCGTGGTTCATAACCCATGTTAAACTGTAGGTCTCCTCTGCTTTCCACCATCATCATTCTCACGTATCATACTATCATCTGGGGACATCGTTTAACGTGCTATGGTCTCGGCACGGAAGTGGAGCCCAGCACCCCTGGACATCAAGGCCCAAGGCAGTTTCGAGGTCGGTACTTAAAAAGCTCCAACCCACCACCCATAAGGGTGAGATGCTGGATCAGGCCGTGTACTCGTGGAGGCGAGAATTAACTCATACTCCCCTACCAGTCACTCACTGGTTGGACCAGGGTGAGTAGTGGAATACACCTTAATGGTGTCTCAACCTCAGAAATAAACTCTTCCATACGGCAGGAAAGCAGAGGTAAGATAAGGTAAAATGATCAAGATCTAGAGTATTAGGCCCAACCCCACATTCATGTAACGATGCATGAAGTTATGTGATCACCTGATGTTCTATAGATAGTATGAGTGGTGGATGAACCATGGAAAGGAGCGAAGGAAAAGAAAATATATTGGGGGCATTGTTTAAAGTTTTTAAAACTTTTTTATTTCAAATCCATAAAAAGTATGGATGGATAAATAATATGACCATTTTCCACTGTCTTGATTTTGACCAAAATTTGTCGAGAGACTCAGAACAAACCCAAAATGTGACAGCAACCAATGTGTTGTAATGGGTTACTTTGCGTACCACTGATAACAAATGAATTGCAATACCTACTATCAAGAATTGTGTGTTTTTCCTTAAAAATTTCAAACGTATATTATACCTGCGTTTGAGAGGTTTTTCCTCAATTAAATGTTATAAGAAGACATTTTAATATGTATAGTTTTACTCCCATGGTGTTACGAACTCCACTTAAGTATTATTAATATATTATAAATGTTGGATAGCCTTGGCAGTCAGTACGACCCGCGGCAAACACACACACAAATGTAAGATATGTTTCAATGATTGTGTGCACTTAACTCAAGCTACGATTTTTATAAGACTCAAAATATCTTCTAGAAGCATCCAACTTTTAGAAAATTGCCACAATTTTACAAAAACCCGTCTGATAAACGTTTCATCCTTTATCTATTAAGCAGTTGAATGCTTCTTTATTATCAATATTGATTGGTCTATGTTTGTTAAACTATATTCGCCATCATCTAATGTATACCCTTTATTGTTCTCCTCAAATAGCTATCTGTCGCTTTTTTCCATTCTGTTAGCACTCTCATCACATTCTTGATGAGTTTTTCAGTTTCTTATTCAGTACTAACATTAATTTATCCAATTACAGCTTCCAAATCTTCTTCATATTCCACATAAGTTAATGCATCAGTAAGTAGATATGTTTGATGAAGCTAAGCCATGCTTTGGTGGGCAAACAAACACTGCTTCACGTGGTGATATTTTTATTCCACTGTGAAATGCACCGTTCTTCATTAATTGAACGAATTTCAGAGCATGTCTCCAACCAGAAGTTCTGTGATCCTGCATCCAAGTAATAAGCATATTTTCCACGTCTTGATTTGCCCGCTCTACGATCCCTTTTCTCTGGTTATGTCTGGGTTTGCTATGAAGAATTTTAAAATTAGGCCGCAGATTAGTTAAATAGTTCATAAATTTACCCACAATTTAACGGCCATTATCAGCTTGAAATAATGTAGAAGGCCTTAACAAGGTGAACATTTCTATAATGTTATTACAAACCTCTTCAGCTGTCTTTGACTTGAGTGCTCTAATTACGATAAATTTCGTCAGATTGTCCTGATATATCATCACAAATTTATAGTCTCCATCTGGTTGTGATTGAAAATCGATTAGATCGACTTGGAATCTACAGTTCAAATCTTAAAAAGGCATTGGGTTTACCACAAATCCTAGTTTTTGGCTCTTTTGATTCTGCAAGCAAGTCTCACATTAACGCAAATAAATTAATAGTATATCCTTATAAGTGATATTTTGATATTTAGTTTTCGAATGTTTAACCATACGATCTCTCCCTCCATGGCCAGTAGTAATATGAGAGCAATTTAAAACTTCAAACAGATCTTCGGCATAGATAGAATACTTAATAATATATTTTTCATTGACTAGAGATATTATTTTTGTAATTCCATTTACTTCTACGACGTCATAACTTTTTTTAAATATGTTGGTATTTCCAATATTGTTTGGATTTCCTTTCAGTCCTCTAACCCTGTTTATAAGGAATTCATATTTCACCTTTAATGAGAAACGGGGTTTAACTTAGAATCTTCGTATTGAACTTTAAGCTCCTCATAAGACCTTGCAGACTTAGACATATTGTTGGTTATTATAATATAAATAAGACATTAAAAAACAACATAACACAAAGCACTAATCACAACAGTTCATAGCCTCTAAACCACACTAATGAAAACTAAAAAACAACATATCTGGTGAACCAATCACAAAACATTTCACCGCCTTTAAATAATTATTATTATTATTAGCACCGCGTCTTACTACCCATTCGGGTTATACGCACTTACGCTAGTGTGTAATGGTAGGGTGATTGTGAGAATGAAATGAAGGACCTACAGTTTAACGTGGAATCCGAACCACGGTAGAGGCCTGGCATTCCCCACATTCACAAGATGTCTTGTCAGCCTTTAAATCACACTACTTGATATGAAAATAAGTAAAATGGTGGGAAACAGTAACCAACTTGTTTTCTTGAACATCCTGCGGAGAGAGGAGAAAGAGCTGTCCCTTTTATTTCTGGCGTTATAAAACAAGGGAAATGGCGGGAAACTAAAACCAACCCTATTTTCTTGCAAAACCTGGGGGGTGGCTTATCTCTGACGCTAAACATTTTTTTCCCGACATTCACCGGGCAGAGGGCCATCTCAAGGGACGAGCGAGGCGGGCGACTGCCCGGAGCACCGGTCTCTAGGGGACGCCACACCACCGATGTCGTCTTAAAAAAACTACAAATAATAATCTTGAAAGGCTACTTGTAAACAGCAAACACTTTTAGGATGGTAAAAACCTCCCACCACCTTCTTTCAACCCTTAAACATTGACCAATGACCTGAGGTTTGTACCACCTACGGACTGTAATAAGCAAGCAGAAAGCAATCTAGAGACAACCATGGCCTAAGCACAGTTGGAGACCAAAGGTATTTTTTAAGACAGAATGAGTGTGAAATTCTCGTTGCTTACATTGGTAATGTGGATTGTTGAACAATTTTACATCTAAAATTTGTATCAACTGAATTCATTAAAATATAATTGTATTTAATTCATCTACAGTTCAACATAAGAAATTAATCCCTCTTGTAATGAGCTTCTTTCAAGTTTATAGGACGTTAAGGAGAAAGGGGCGCTTAAATAAAGGTTTGCCCGGGCTCAAAATTATACTCGAGGCGGCCCTGCTGGGAAGGTCAAGTGAAGGTTGACAGTCACTAATGAAAGTTGAGCGCCCATGCTTATCATCAACTTTCACTTGCCTTTTCAGTGAATGTCGACACTGACTAGTCACTGTGGACATTCACTGAGTTTCAAAATCTCCTGTAACATATGTATATATATATATATATATATATATATATATCTGTATTTAAAAAATATGTGTATAACGTTTGATAGAAATCCATCAAATGGTTTCGGCTGTAGGCCCAGGTATAGAGAGAACACTAAGAGCCTTTTTTTTTGGGTTCGGAGACACATAAAACATAAATATTAATCATAATATCAAGGTCAACATTTTTCACGGTCACAACACTTTCTCTATACGAGAAATAGAACATGTTTACTTTGCTATCGATAAAGCAGTAATACTAGCGGAACTAGATTTTAGCAAAGACAAAACAATATAAACCAATTTTTGTTGTTGTAATGTTTGTGTGACCTTCAAACTCTTTTTACTAATATACTGTTATTTGATTTTTATTATAAATTTTAGGGGAAAGTGTTTTGATTTTTTAAGCAAATAAGTAGGTTTAAGTTTATTTCTTTTGAGATTAAATACAACAATTTTTATGGCTAGTAAACAATGTTAAGCCTAATTATTACTTTAAACCTAGAAAACCATATTAAACCTAATTATTAGGTGTCACACATGAGCTGGAGAAATAACATTTTCGCAACCAACATGTATTTTTATACAAATGCTCTTCACCTCTGACAAGATATCTTGTGAATGTGAGGAATGCCAGGCCTCCACCGTGGTTCGGATTCCACGTTAAACTGTAGGTCCTTCATTTCATCTCACAATCACCCTACCATTACACATTAGCGTAAGTGCGTATAACACGAACGGGTAGTAAGACGCGGTACTAATAATAATAATAATATACAAATGCTAAAACAAACCAATGCCATTAAGACCTAATTGCTACATAAGCAAAATCGTCACTTAAATAGCCGTGGGCCTACTTAATATCCTTGTGTGTGTTTTCTATTAGTTGATGAACAATTATGACGTGAACAGACTAATAATACAAATACCCTAGTTGTACTCGAGTTTCCATTTCAAACATTTTGACTCTGGATTAAAAACAAACACCGCCCCGTGTCATTAGTTGAAATAATCAACCTACTTCCTGTGCCCTGAAAACCCACCACTTCCCCTGTGCACAACAGCCGAGTCTCACCCCTTCTAGATTTATAGCGACGGTTTCGAATGTAGTGTTAATGGTGAGTCATTAGGCAGCGTCCACTGCCCTCTAACTAGCTTTTGTAAACCATGTCAGCAGGTATACCAACCTAGAATACGTAATTACCCCCTCCTTTCCCTGTTCGTTCTCTCATCCCCCTGGGTTTGTCGGAGCTGCAGTGCATTATCTCTTGGTCTACGTTTGAGGGAAATGGACCTTACGGGTAGATGGGCTAACAAAAGCGACAGACAATATAAATGGGTTCCTAACATCTTGTGTTGGTTACCACACACACTAAATACCCATCCCCATTATCAACGACATAATAGTAGTTTGTCTATGCTAATAATATAGGGACTTGACGTGCCGCTTTCAGGACACATCAACACAGAGTTGGACGCACGGACAGTGCAGTGGACTATTAGAGTCGAAAGACTGGGGTCTTATTCCCTTTGAATGCAATTGAGAGTTTATTTACACTGTAATTTACTATGTATATACTTTTGATTGTGAACCGCGTATTAACAGCCAGACACTATTCCACTTATAAAGAAGCTACGAAAAATATTGATTTTAGATCAAGTGTAGCCACATTTCCGTGGTGGTAGGGTGAGAAAACATTTAACGTGGTAGTGCAGTGAGCTTAGAAAAGGTTAGTGTATTTGCAGTTTTTATAGAAAAATATTTCTTTGGTCGAAGTAAATCAAATAATTCTCCAGTAGAAACATAGAGTTTAAATTTCTTCACCTGGTGATATCAAAAGTTCTTTAATATTTGTATATATTTGTATCTACATTTAAAAGGTTTTTCATCAAATGTTTACATGCTTACGACAGATATTAAACAACTATTGACATCCCCATGTGAAGAAAATTAGACTATGTTTCTGATGGAGTAATATTTGATTTATTTTGGCCAAATATATGTTTTGGTATAAAGACTACAAAATGCTTACCCTTCCTCACGTCCCCTCTACTCCCAACTTAATTAAAATTACTCTAGGACATAAACGGAAGAACTATGAGCCTCCGGAAAACTAGACACAACTTTCGGATGCCTTATTCCACGTTCTAATCGATCTGGACAACTTACCATTCTTCTTCCAAACGTTCGTTTGCCTAGAACGGAATAGTTCTATATCCCAGCTATAATTAAATCAAAAATATTTTGGTAATTCTACACTCAGAGTAATAGTTAGAAATTTTCTATGATGGGGGAACACCTCAAAATGGACCACCACCATCTACCCCCTCTCCCTATGGCTAGGTGGCTGTTCACCAAACTTCTTTGACTTGTGCATTAAAAAAAAGTGTTTAGTTTTGGGTTTGAGTTACTGTAGATGTTTATTTTGATTTGCTTTTGTTAGGAATTGGAAAAATAAAAACAAAATAATTTTTTCAATGAAGGTATTATCTATGGGTTGAACACAAAAATATGATACAAAATAGTGATACAAAAACGTACAAAATCGAGCTCAAAAATACTTCTTGTCCAAAACTTCATCTTGTGAGCTTTATTAATTGTAAATTATTTAATAATCTCATCATAAAATATTTGTGATGCCACTTTGTGCTGACTGTTAATTATACTTCCGCATGTAGGGTTACTCCGTATTTTCTTACGCGTCATTTATTTTCCATCAAACAAAAAATCTAAAATCCCTTTTTTTGTCTGTGTCCTGAAGATTATTTCACCACACATCCCATTTGGCATCCCCCTTGTGGCAGCAGCTGGGGATGCGCCCCAAACCCCCTTTTCCCCCAGATATGGACCTGCTGCACTTTTAGCTGACCTACAGTAATCCACAGCTTGCAGTAGTTTAATCATGCATAATAATGTAGTCACTGCCATTACAGTGGAAGGATTTAAGAAGCCAGTGATGGCAGAAACCCACTCTTACCCCCAATATCATTTTTGAGGAAACGGCATGTCTTATGGAGGAAAGCTTTTATCTTCACTCCCTCTTTGTCGACTGTTGCCAAATCTCCTCACTCTCAGTTATGCCTGAAGGTGGTGTGTTGCGGTAAGAAGGAGCAACTGGCAAACCTGACTAACCAGCGTTGCGAAACTTGTCTTATATTTGAGGGGAGATTGATACCACGAAAACAAGAGAATGACAACACTGTTTCCTAATAGAAACCTTGCAGTTCCCTCAGAGACAATATCCAGTCTAGTACATCCCCCTCCTCTCAACTCCGTAGATTAGATTCACAATAACACTTGTGATGAGTATTCTAATAGTAATGATCACAAAAATAACAGAGACTACTCAAAATATGATGATTATCTAAGCATTATTTTCTTACCTGCTTCGGTGGCTGCGTTGTCTAAGGCGCCACTCTTGTGTTAGACTAGAAAGCCGATGACAGGGAGATAGGGGTTCGAATTCTGGTTGGGTGTACTGAGGCTGGTTTTTCCTAAATAATCTTACATTCCTACTCCACGGGAATTTGGTTAGATTTCCTCTAAATTCACCCTTCCTCATCCCTAAATCACTAATATAATTAGTACATATGAGTGTAGCCTTAACAGGTAGAAAGACACGGTATTAAAAAAAATCTTCTGTATTTTATTAATCAGTTAATATTTTATTTACACTATTTAAAGTGTACTTTCTAATTACAAGGGGCTAGCACTACATAATTTATAAAATATCTTAACCTAGAGCAGTAACATCCAATCGTTGAAACAGAAAATAAAATTCTGGACTAATTGGAAAACATAATGATAAATGGAAATACTAATTCACTTCAGTCACCATTTTAGGTCTAACTAAAGATGGCAAATGTTGATATGAGGGAGTCAGCCAATCACCCATTTGACCTCAACTATTTTTTATTTGTATACTAGGGGATTCATTGACCTAATAATATAGACTATATATTCCCAAAGGGCTGTATCTTTAATCAAGTCAAATGAGTCAAACAGTCTCCCAGTGTATGAATAACAAGCTGTTACCCAATTTGGTGACCCCATGGTCTAACGCGCTATTCTTGCAGTGGACTAGATTGCCGATTATGGGGAGATTGAGGTTCAAATCTCTGTCGGGTGTACCGAGGGTGGTTTCTCCAAAATGTATCTCCACTCTCCCTCCACGCAAATGCAGATACGCATCCCAAAAATATAGCCTTCCCAATTCCTACAACCATTAGCCCTTCCTTGTTTGCCTTTCTACCAGCTCTGAGTGTCAGAAGCGACCTTCAGAGAAGGTAGTGTGCTTGTTAATACCTAAGAGTACCGATCTGTGGTCACAGACCATAACCTCTTTTTGTGAACCTGTTTATTGGTTGTGGAAGGCAAATGGGAAGGGAGTTGTGTAATTTAGTGTGTGGTCTGTTGTGAAGTATCTATATAGAGCCCTAGTACACTGTGATGGTAAACACAAGTGTAGTCAGGCCCTATGTGTAAGTTGGGGAGTGTAGGTTCTCGATGAGCTGAAATAAAACACAAAGTCAATATTAGACACTCAGTGAGGGATGAATAAGTGATTGTGAATTTGTGAGAAATGATTGCTTGACCTTTGTCAAGTTGGCTAGTGTGGATGGGTTAGTTTAGGAAATAGGAGATTGGCAATAGGCCAGGCTAGTTGTGGATTTGTGGAGCTGGGTAGGGGTCTTCTACTCCAGTCTAGGCTTTTTGTAGAGCCTAGGCTCTTGGGGGTTGTACTGCCCAAGGTTTCTTATTATCGAGTTCTCTTCCAGCAGGATATTTTTACTGTAGAAGTTTTTGTCACGTTCCACGAATAGTTCTCTTAGAGTCTTGGTGCCAGTCTCTGCATGGATGAACGCGTTGCTTATTCTTGTGTTCACCCCCAGAATGCATCGCAGGACTCTGTTCTGGACCACCTGGAGTTGGTTTAGCACGGTGGGCGCGGCGTAGCTCCATGACTCGCAAGCGTATACTAGTACCGGAAGGATTAGGGCTCTGTAGAGAAGCAGTTTAGTTTGATTGTTCAGCTGTTGGCTCTTGAAGAGTGAGAAGTTCTGGATAAATACCCCCATTGCCTTCTTTTTGGTGCTCTCCACGTGGGTTTTCCAGTTCAGGCGGGAGTCAATGGTGACGCCTAGGTACCTGAGTCCCTTCGCGTAAGTGAAAGCTTCGCCCAGGACCCTGATCTGGTCTTGTGGCTGAGACCTTCTTTTGGATGTGTTGATGGCCGTGGACTTGGCTGGGTTTACCCTTACTCTCCACTTCTCTAGCCAGTCATTGAACTGGTCCAGGTATCTCTGCATGTGGTTGAAGGCGTATCTGATGTTTTTGTGTGCCGTGAAGAACAGGGTGTCATCGGCAAAAAGTCTCACCCTGACTTTGGGGTCTGTCGGAACGTTGGCGACGTACACGCTGTATAGAAATGGCGATAATGCGGACCCCTGCGGCACTCCTGCTTGGATCTTGTGATGGGACGATATTTGCCTTCCAGTTTGACTCTAAAACAGCGCCCTCGTAAGAAGTTCCTTATTGTGTGTATTTAGGTTTTGGGAAAGTTGAAAGAGATCAACTCTCGGAGGAGGCCGGTATGCCAAACCTTGTCGAACGCCTTCTCCACGTCCATGAGTACGGCGAGTGTCACTTCCTTCCTGTTGAAGCTTTCAGTTGTTTCTTCCACAAGGCTTGTGATAGGGTGAACCGTGGAGTGTCGGCTCCGGAAACCAAATTGTGTGTCAGGGAGTACTCGGTTTTTGTGGGCAAATACCTTCAGTCTCTCAAGTAGTATTTTCTCATAGAGCTTGCCGAGGCTGCTGAGCAGACTGATTGGCCTCCGGTTTTGCGGGAATTTTGAGTCCTTTCCCGGTTTCGGAATCGAGATGACGTCGGCCAATTTCCAACTTGGTGGGAAGTAGCCCCACCTCAATGCGGTGGAGAAAATGGCCGTCAGGAGGGTGATGACTGAAACGGGGGCATGGCAGATCATCTCGTTCGTAATCCCGTCCGCTCCCGGGGCTTTTTTCTTTTTCAGATTACTTATGGCCCGTTCAACCTCAGGTCTGGACACTGGAGGTTGTGGATCACCAAGCGGTTCCTCGAAGAACAGATTTACCTCTTCTCTGATTCGAGTTGAGAAGTCTTCGTCTTGTGGTTCCATGTTTGCCGTGAATTGTTCTTGAAGGGACTCGGCTATGGCTTCGGCTTTTTCTTCAGGTGTGTATGTCATCCCCTGTCTCCCGTGGATGGCCGGTGTTTTAAGTCTTTGGGAACTGCATTTGAGCCGTCTGGTGATGGCCCAGACGTTGTCCCCTCCGTTTACAGTCTCTGAGACAAACTCGTTCCATTTGATCATTTTCAGTTGTTTGGCTCTTCGGCGGACTAGGGCCCTCAGTCTGTTGTAAGCTGCTCGATGCCTCGGGGAGCGAGAGGTCTGCCAGTCATGTCTCGCTTCCCTCTTCTGCGCTATTAGGAGATTGAGGTCCGGGTGATCTCTCTTAAGATTTATTAGTGGGGTTTCATATTTGGTTGAGGTTCGGCGGGCTTCAAGGAGTGTTGCCGTGAGAAGAGCGATCGAATGGTCCACCTCTTCTGTAGTCCTTACTTCCCACTCATCCGGTGTAGATCTTGCCAGGGTGTCCTTGTACTTGGACCAGTCAGTGATGGGAGTTTTTCTTCTGAGGAAAGAAGTACGGGTGTTGGTGTTTGCCAACAACCTACAGAAGATCGGGAGGTGGTCTGAGTCCAGTTCGTTTAGTGTGTGTAGTTCTTCTGGGTGTTGGTTGAGGTCCGTGAGTATTAGGTCGAGTACGTCTGGGAGGTGTCTATAGTTGGCGGGATAGAAGGTTGGTTCCTCCGGTGCCAGAACCAAGTAGTTGTTTTGGGTAGCGTGTTGTGTCAGTATGCGGCCTGCTTGGTTTGATAATCGGCTGTTCCAGCGAGTATGTTTGGCGTTTAAGTCTCCGGCGGCAAAGAAATATGGTTTGGCCGTCAGCGCGCTCAGGTCTTGATCAGTAAAGGGGGCCGTGGGGCTCCTGTACATGGCAGTGAACATTATTTCCCTCCTTGGTGAGGGGACTATGATCGAAGTCGTTTCTATGTTCACCAAACCCGGTATGGTGGTTTGGTAATGGTTTAAATTTCTCTTTACAAATATGGCGGTACCCCCACCCCTTCCGATAGGCCTGTCCGTCCTGTGGATGTCGTATCCGGAAAGGCTCAGCCGTTTGGTTGGTGTCAAGTGCGTCTCGCAGATGAGGGCAATATCCACCCCGTATGTTTGCAATAGCTCTTCTAGCTCATGGGCCTGTTGCATTATGCCGTTGGCGTTCCAGAACATAATGTTGATGGAGTCTTGTGGATGAGGGTTTTGATTATTCATCCTCACGGTAAAAATCGGTGACGGCTTCTAGTAGAGTCAGGGCCTTTGTGGTTTTGTCCGGCGCGTTTTTTAGCCTAGTTATGTACAGTTTGAGGTGTGTAAGGAGTCCTGAAATATTTATGTCCTTTAGTATTTGGAAAAGATCAGTTATGTCAGAAGTATCCTTGGGGTTTGTGTCGGTCTCCCTGGGTTTTTTTGGGGGGAGGTTTACCACTGCTGCAGCGTATGACATCCGCTTGGTCTCGGCTGGGTAAGATGTAGTTGGTCTGGCGTCTGTCTTAAATCTGTGTGTGACTTGGCTTGGTGTAACGGTCACATCCACTGGCTTTTGCACCCCTTGTTTCGGTATTGATTTCAGTTTGTCTCGTTTTTCCAACTCCCTAATGAGAGCGGGACAGTTTCGATAATTTGCCGCGTGTTCGCCCTTGCAGTTAACGCAGCGTGCCGGTGTCGTTCTGTCTTTTTTTGCACATTCTGTGGTCAAGTGCTCCCCGAGACACTTGACACATCTAGGTGCTTGTGAACAATAGTTCTTCGAGTGGCCAAAACGTTGGCAGCGGTGGCACTGGAGAATTATGCTCTCAGATTTTTTGTATTCCTCTATCTTCACTACAGTGTGATTTATTGCTCTGACTTTGTAAATTTCCGCTACTGTCTGTGATTTCTCCAGGGTACATACGAATATGGGGAGTGGTCTTGGTGTTGCTAACTCTGATGTGGATTTTGTGTACAGTTGCCTCACATTGATGGGCTTGAACCCCATTTCGGTGAGTTCTGCTATTATGGACTCAGTTGGCATGGTGGAGTGGAGGCCCTTGATCACTACCTTGAAGGGTCTGTCCCTCTGTAGCATATATGTGAAGTGTTCTAGGTTAGTTTCCTTTAAGACTTTCCGAAGTCCTTTAGAGAACTTGAAATAACTTTAATACCCTGTGGCGTGCAATGGAGTTTGTACTCGTCCTTCAGGTTGGTTTTTAAGAGTTTTATTAGGTTGTTGTACTCCGCCGAGCTTGGAATTATTATAGGTGGAGTTTTTACCTTATTCTGTGCTTGAAACTCTTCATTGTGGGTGGCGTCTGATGACTCCATAGTGGGGGCCTCTAGGACTGTGTTATCTTTCCCACTGTCTAGTGGAGATAATTTGTTGGTTACCTTAATTGCTTTGGTGACCGGCACGTCAACTCCTGGTTTGGTCCGGTGTTTCCGTTTTAACGATGATACCGGCTCAAAGTTTATTATTGTATGAGGCTGGTTACCTGTATTGTCTTGTGTGTGTCCAGGATGTTGGGAATCCGTGGTGCTTTTTGTTGTAGATTGAGGCTCCATGCACTCATCATTAGACTCCTCAGACATGCTGTCATTGTCTTCCTCCTCGGTCACGTCAATGTCCGATCCCGTGGACATTTTCGCCTTTGGTTAGGCTGATTACACTTTCACACGTTTTTTTATTTTTGGTCCCGACCGGCCGGCAAAAAAATAACCGTTCCTAGCCTTCACCGAACACGCAAAAAAAAAATTTAAGAGTTTTCGGCCCTGAAATGTGCCGAAAGATTTTTCCGTTTAATTTCACCCAAGATTGTGAAATATTTAAACAGTTTATAAAGTAGTGACCCCTTAATCAGGAGAGAAAACACTTCACTAGACACTTCATTAAAGCCTTAAAAGGCCACCGAAGCACTTTAGTCGGTGATCGATGTGTTCCGCTCGGTGTCTCGATGTCAACTGGTCATGATCTCGATCTCGATGTTCGATCCAACCATTAGCGTAGTTAGTACACAAGTATATATCCAGGACTGGTAGTAGCACGTAGTTAAAAAAAAGCCGTTCAGTCGTATTTTTATTATAGGATCGGTAATAAACCAATCTCCCACTATACAAATATCAATCAGTTCAGACCGTATTTATCTGATCGAGATCGAGATCGAGATCGAGGAGATCGAGGAAGGACTTGATGAGAGGTTGGAAGGTTGACTTCACCTCTTTATAATGTCTCTGTGGAGAAATCAGGTTAGAAGGTTGACTTCACCTGGAATATAAGCCTCAACTCTCGGCGAGCTTCGACTGAGGGGTGAGTTTATCAACAAGTGGGCATACCACAACAGTTAAGTTGACAAGGGACAAAGTTAACACACATATAGAAGTAAAACTGACCAAACCGTTGTCGGCCCTTCATAGGGCCAACAACACAAGATAAACATGGACATGACTGCTGAACAAGAACGTATGAAATTAAAATGACAACAAACACTGGACTTCTCAAGACACCTGGAAGAAGACATAAACGTTGAGAGTATTGACAAAGACTCTGACGAAGACGGCTTCCTAGATGCTACTATTCTGAAAAGAAAACTTTTATTTAAACAGAAGGAGGAAAAACCCTCGAAAACTATCAAAACCACGAATCAATTTGACGCAATATCTGACCAGGAGGAACCAATGGAGACCGCTGAAGGAGCAAAGGAACCCGCTAGGAAGAACAGTACACAAGGCAAACAACCAAGACAAAAAATTCCACCCATTGTAGTAAGGGGCACCACTAATTACTCTAAAATAACCAAGGCGATGAAGGAGAAACTGAAGGGGACATATAAAATATTCTACATCAAGGAGGGACTCAAACTACAAGTAGCAACCCTTGAAGACTTCAAATCAATGCAAACATACCTCAAACTGACAGGCCAGGAGTACCATACATTCACCCTCCCAAGGGACAGACCCTTGAAGGTAGAAATTAAAGGGCTCCTGCCAAACATGACTACAGACGAGATCAAGGAAGAGCTCCGAGAAATAGGATACACTCCGTCTGATGTCAGGCAATTTCAATCACGCACCCAAACAGAACTAGTCTCACAGGACAATGTTAAACTATTACCAATATTCATCTGTACCATGACAAGATCAGAGGAAAACATAAAAATATTCCAAGAAAACTTCATAAATCAAACTAGGGTAAAAATAGAACATTACATCAAATCACCAAACTATTTACTACAATGCCATAGGTGCCAGAAGTTTGGGCACTCAAAGAACAATTGTTCTAACAATCCAAAATGCGTAAAATGCATGGCCCCGCACTTGACCTCAGAATGCACAAAGAAGGACAACAAAACCCCAGCCAAATGTGTGAACTGTAGAGGAAACCACACTGCTAATTATTCAAAGTGTCCAGAATATCTAAAAGCAATAGAAATGAAAATAGAGCAGAGACAAAGATCTGAAACCAAAACATCCACTCTAGTGACCAAAAAATAAATTCCTCCACTGCCAAACAAGACGACGCCAACATCACACACAAACCGTTCGTACAGAGATATCTTGATAGACAAACGAGACGGACCACAGAAACAAAAAGAGAAAGAACGGGAACCAAACACCTCAATTGACTTTAAGGAAATACTTGCAATAATAAAGGAACTAAATATATGCGGTTTTTTAAAGCACATCAGAACATACTTAACGAAAATAAACCAGACTCAAGACAAAATGTCAAAGCTCATGATTATCATCGAAGCGGCGAGTGAGTTCTACTTCGGTAATAACGATGAATAAACCACTACCTATGGGAGCAAATACCCTTAGAATTCTGAGTTGGAATGCCAACGGCATTCTCCATCAAGTCCATGAGTTCGAGGAGATTTTACAAACCTATGGTATAGACTTGACACTAATAGGGGAAACACATCTTAATGCAGACAAAAGATTCAACATAACAGGTTACAACACTTACAGAACTGACAGAGCACACGGCAGGGGAGGAGGTACGGCTGTTGTCATAAGAAATTATATACCGCACTACAGATCAACCATACAAGACACAGAAAATCTGGAGTCAACAGCAGTAACGATAAGTACCAAACGCGGCCATATCAACTTTGTGGCCGCATATAACCCGCCAACCAAAATGATTCTTAAACAGACCTTGATACTGTGACGACAGGCGATCACTTCCGGATAGGGGGAGACCTCAACTGTAAGAACACACTTTGGAATAGCCGGTTGACGAATAGACAGTGTCGTATATTGGAAGAACATGCTTGGGACGCAGAATACAACGTATTGGCACCGGAATCTCCAACTTACTATCCCGCGAATTACCTACATAGGCCTGATGTTCTGGATATAATATAGACCAACTTAAAGATAACAAATAAAACCCTAACTGTATTGCAAGAATTGGACTCTGATCACAATCCTATCCTCTGCGAGTGGGACGTCGACACCGAACACAAAAATAACTGGCGCAAACCGAATATTAAGACTACGAACTGGATGAAATTTAACACTGAACTACAGGAAAACATTCCAAGAAACCTAGTAATTGAGTCACAAGAAGACGTTGACGCTGCCATAGACGTCCTGACAATGACAATACAAGAGACTTACAGAGTAAACACAAAGACTTCCCAAAAACAACAGGACATAAGGTCTGACCAGCCCAACCTAAACTACCTAATTGCCCAAAAAAGGGAAGCAAGAAGAGATTGGCAGAGACTAAGGACACAACAGGAAAGAACAAGATATAACCGTCTTAAAGCGCAGGTAAGGAGGACAGTCAACGAATACAGAAGAGCTAAATGGAACACGTTCGTTACGGACACAGCGACTGACACACAAAAATCATGGACCATAACAAAGATACTAAAAGGTACCGCAAAAAAGTGGGCACACCTGCGATACATGGACAGCGAGGGATGGCCTACACGAGCATCGACAAGGCCAATGCAATAGCTGAGACACAGGAACAACAGTTTAGTCCCAGCCCTGTACAGGAAATAGAATTCAATAACGATGTAATTAGAAGAGTAAACACATACATGGAAAGACCGTTAACCAACCCACTAGACCCAATCACGGAAGAGGAACTCCTGGACAACATCAAAACCCTCCGACAAAATAAAGCCCCGGGGATAGACGGCATTACTAACGAAATGTTGAAGAACCTACCGCATATCGCAATAACCCTACTAACACAAATAACGAACACGGCACTCAAATTACTCTATTTCCCAAAAGTCTGGAAAAAAGCAAAGATCATAAGCATACCTAAGCCTGGAAATAATAGCATATTCTCGCAAAACCGAGGACCACATAGCCTACTTAACACATCAGCCAAACTATTTGAATCAGTACTACTAAAAAGACTTAAGCAACACTCAGAATCGACCAACGTAATCCCCGACCTTCAGTTCGGGTTTAAAGAACACCACTCTACAATCCACCCTTTGATAAACTTCATCGAAGACGCCACAGATACCTTCAACAAAAGGGAATATATGATTGCTATATTCCTGGATGTCAAAAAGGCATTTGATAAAGTGTGGCATTATGGCCTACTCCATAAAATGATTCAAGGGAACTTCCCACAGGGAGACATCAGACTCATAAGAAGCTACTTGGAGGGCAGAGAATCCAAGGTCTATATCGAGGGTTCACTGTCTGAAAAGATCCTTGTAAAATCGGGAGTGCCACAAGGGTCGGTCCTGGCACCCTATCTATTTAACCTATATGTAGCTGACATTCCGACACATCCGAAAATGACAGTCCGACTATTTGCTGATGACACACTAATCTACACCAGAGGAAAAAACCTATACTACGCAACACTGGCAATACAACGCTACCTGATACAACTAGAGACCTGGCTTGCGGAATGGAGAGTGACTGTCAACACCACAAAATCAACGGCCATGGTAGTGACTAGGAGAAGGCAGCAACCCCCGGAAAACTTCACCCTCTTTCAAGAGGATATTCCGTATCAGACCGAATGCAAATATCTTGGCATAACAATTGATAGGAGACTAACCTGGACCAAACATATAGACCGAACCAAAAAATCTGCAACTGCCTTATTTATACAACTGTACCCACTACTCAAAGGTCACCAACTCGATCAGAAAACAAAACTAACTGTGTATAAGAGTGTAATACAGCCTGTTATTCTCTACGGCTGCGTAGGGTGGGGCTACGCAGCAGGGACACACATCAAGAAACTTCAGACCATACAAAACAAAGTACTTAGAACAATAACAGGAACTGACATAAGGACGAGGGTTGATCACCTACACGAAATAACAAAGACCAAGACACTACAGGAAATATTCAAGGAACGACGAGAAAAGTTCTACAAGCAAAGTGCGGAACATGGAAATCCGTTAATACAAAAACTGGGCAACTACGACCCGCTTGACCGAAGATCTTACAAGCGCCCAAGGCTGGAGTAGAGAGGCAAGACGAGCCGACAGATAGAGACAGTAATATATATATTCACCCACAAACTCACATTCAATTCCATCTCTCATAAAGTGTATCTTGTACTAATCAATCATGTATTATTTTCAGATGTTCAGACACAAACTCAGAATCAATCATCTCCATCTCTCATTAGATATTTAATGTCAACATTTCATTGATTCACCCTCATTCCATGAGGATAAGGGCTAGCGTATGCTGCCTGTAACTCGCAAAGAAATACAGCCCTGTCGCAGGCGGCCTTGCTTGACGCTTCTGTCAAGTTGGAATGTCCTGAGTCGGGCTACAAAACAATTCAAACCGTGTACTTTGTACAAACAATTTATTGGTACCAAGTCATATGTATTTAAAGCTCATGCAACGAGGATAAGGGTCTGTGAAAACAACCTGTAACTTGCATATCAAATCAGCCAAAGCCTCCCCATCTTGTCAATGTAATTGTTGGCAAGTGGGGTGGTGTCTGCAACAGGGGAAACCCGTTCCGTATTTATCTTCAAATCTCAGGAGTCAACTAATCTCAGGTCGATTGAAGGACTGACAAACTTGCGACTATAGATTGATTAAAGTTTTTTTAACCAAGTATAAGAGCCTAAAACTCCCCCTACCCCCCGGGTCAAGTTATAAAATTCCAAAATGAGATACATGCCTATAGTCAGAACGACAACTTGTGATAAGGGTATTCAATAAATAAGAGTATCTTAAAATTAGATTGTTACTTTGATCACAAACTTATTATTATTTTCACAAGCACCCATTATAGTACGGCAGTTGGATAATCTATAAATGCTTAAGTTTTCTAAATTTACTATAACGAATAATATCTGATCTTCATTGCCACTGGAGAGTAGCTATAGTATGATTTTGGTAGGAAGAACAGTAGAAGTTAGTTACTAAAGTTACTAAAACAATGTTAATATATTCATACATCAAGTCATGTCATCTGCAGATGTTACTTTTGATAGATATTATCAATACCTATAAAATACAGAAATAACAAAGTAAAATGCTATAAATGTTGGCCGAAAAGAAATATGTTTTGATTTTCTCTATTGTTCTTCCAACCAAAATCAGGGTATTTTAGGTTTTGATATTCAAGGTCACTCTTTGATTAAAGCATTGAAATACAAACGTACTCTTGTAGTTGTTCAACGCACCTTCAATTTTAACAAAAACAAAAATTTAAAATTACCTTTTATTTTCAAAAAGTCAAAAGTTTTGAGATATTTTAAACAAAGAATTAGACAGTGGGCCTAAGCCTTCTTTGGCAGGAGGATAAAGGGAGGCTTAGATTGTGAAGGGGGATAAGTGTGGAAGCTTTCAGCTCCCCTTTAAAAAAAAGTCTAAAGACGCTACTGGCCTCAGCTAAATGGAACACTTGACACATGAGTAATCCTCCACGTGCTAAACGAGGCATCACCAGACGCGCATTAGCATATAAGATCTCCACCCCTCTCCCTCTCAGCGAGTCCTCTAAACTACTAATAGCTTTATTGTAGTAATTTATTTAAGCGTTGTCTCACGGTTAGTGTACCGGACAGCGCTGGATATGGCCAAAACAATTTTTCTTCACTTCTATAGGATATTCCCGAACGGAGCTGTGGTTTCTGACAGCAGAAGGCTCTTTATTGCAAACATTTACTAAAATTGACTGTTGTCAACCTATATATAAATAATAATTATTTTTTTACTAATATTAGATTAGCAATAAAGTGTTATCAAACGAGCTTAATAAAAATAGGTATCTTTGGATTACTGTATAGTTGGTGTTTTCGTAACTTATTAAAGTACAAAATAATATATTAATAAAACTATTATATATTTTGTTTCGTGGTTAGGGAAACAAAAGCTCATATATAATACATGAAGTAATAAATTAAACATTATTTTATCCACCCCCGTATTGTGCTATAAGTTGGCACAAAAATAAATTATTTTTATAACTCAAAGATAGAGAGTGTCATGCAAAATAATGATTTAAATAAAACATTTCTGTTTTGTAAACAGCACATGAATGCAACCTAGAAGACTATTTTTATGAAGTAATCAACAGCCCTTGTTTCGGCTGGGTCACCATCTTGATTTTAGAAGAGTGTGTTTTATTTTAGAATGTCTCGTTTGGAAATAAATTTTTAAGTGAATCACAGAGGCCACTTCCACATAAAAGAAACTTTAAAACGCTTTTTCTTCTTCATAATTTCGTGTTTAAATATTATAAAATTTGAATAACCAAGTAAAACAAATTGTTTGTTTGTTTGTGTGAATGTTTTGACTGCCATAAGTAACAACAAATCCACATATTATGGTATTTTAGATCAATTGGTTTGCCGAATGGATGTATGGTAGTTTCCCTAGCTGTCAGATAACACCTCTCCTACTGTTCTTGCCCTATAACCAAGTCTACTGAGGATAATTTCTACCATGCTAGCTCAGGATTGTACAAGGAGGAACAACAACAAAAGTGGGTACCCGTATGTTGAGATAACCTTATTTAATATAGTTTTATGGGGCTTAAGCATGCCAAGAACTGGTCAAACTACTCGTCTTAGATCAAATAATTTCCTATTCAGACAGTTTGTGGGAATATCGGTGGTTAAAATATATATAAAGTGAACTTTTGCTTATTTGGGTGCTTTTAATCAATCTTAAATTTATCTAAGACGTTCTTTAGATGGCGATAATTTATAGTTGTTCATATTTAATCAGCGGATGAAGTTTAACTATGTTCTTTTTATTCCATGCTCTACAATATTTTGCTAGGTAGGCCTATCCGGGATACCCACTTATTCACATTTATGGTGATGGTAGATACGAGGAGGATAGAATTAATAACCAAGTGTGGCCACATTTTCAGAGAGAAAGAAAGATACACATAATTGTTGAAAGAATCTGTTGAGGACTCAAACCCAGACCTTCCAGAGTAGACGAGCCTGACGCCATCGACCATGTACCCATCAGTATGGACTGATGGCCATGTTCTTTTAGCTTTCTCGAATTTCTTTGCTTGTTCTTTCCACCGCTATTTTTATATTCCTCTCACGTCGGTCCTCCTCGTTATCTACTCTCGACTGATGGCCAGGGTCATAAATAAACGCAATCTATTATATGAGACAGTTTACAGATTCGAGCATCCTTCAAAGAACTTTCTCGTGTATAGTAAGAACACTGTAAGGACAGTATCTGACAGTTACAATGCTAACAATGTCTACCACAAAAACGTTATGTGTGTATTTTTGAAACTGATTACACACGTGGAATTGTGGTTTTATGGTTAGTTTAGACTTTAGAACATATACAAACCACGATTTTTTCTATCTTTATTATCTTGATTCTTTTATTGGGAGTGACAATACCTGCCCAAAGTGAAATATTCAAAACATATGGGCTGACATGGGATTTGCGAAGATTGAATTTAAATAGCTTCTGGTGTTCTTAATTGCTATAAGCTAACGAAAATGATATGCACTTTGGTGGTCGAATGGACTTAGACTGGCATGCCAAACTTGTTTTCTAATTAATTGTAGGTATTTAACGTGTACCTTCCGAACAGGCTAGCTAACTATAACTGTACAAGACTTACAAACTAACATAAATCTATAACAAACACAACACCAGCGTCTTGCTGTTAATTCATCACTGTTAAAGAGGAGACCCACATTTCACCAATGATTGATTATTGTGTCAAACTGATTTGGTCATAACGGTCAAATCTGAACATTGAAAACACTGACGGGGCAGTATCTCAGAAAACTCAATATTTTAACCAACTTAATAAACATCAATTTTAAAGTTCTTATTACTATAAAAATAAGATAACATAGAATTTAATACCAACTCTATTCACCCCCACCCCCCGGATAGTTGAAATTCTTTTACTTATTAAGATTGTGAATGTTAGCCTTTAAATCTTGTGTTGAAGTCACTTTCATAATTAATAACAGTTATGTGTCCGTAAACCTTGATGTATCGGGTGCTTTGTTCTTCTTCATGAAATGAATCATCATTCAAAAACGTATGTAATGCAAAAAATTGATCACTCTTTGTTCATAAAATTTAAATACTTTTGCTAATAGGGTAAAAATGAATTATACCAACCTATATACCATATTTCCACAATTAATGCCTTGTTTTCAAAAGTAATAATCTCACATGTCTTATTTATACACCATTTATAGTAAAATGGATCGGGCTATATTGTAAGTTTGTTCAACAAATGGTCCATGGGCCACACAAACTCAAGGACCGGGCCACATATGGTCCGAGAGCTTTATGTTTGCCATACCTTGTCTAAAGCATCAGACTCGCAATATACTGGATTTAGATTTTTCTAAGTAGTTTTCCACTCTCCCCCCACGCATATGCTATTAAACTTTATCTAATCTCAACCTTCCTTATCCCTAGCACATTATCGTAGTTATTACATCTGCATATAACAGACGTGGTAAAAAACAAACTCCCATTTATTTTTACTCAACTAAATCTACACGGAAAAACACAATTAAAGCGTACTTTTCAAAGGTTATTATGTTGAATGTGACCTCAATCTAAATGTGCATTTTACTTAACAAAATGAACAGTGAGAATAGAAGAAAAAATGCTCACAACAAAAATAAGCACGTATTGTAGTACGAAGCGTGCAGACACTGAACCAACGAATCCAAATGGTGTCGGAATGACTCGAAAGCGTGTTTCTCCCATGGCTCATTCCGTACACTCCTGCACACACACAGGTGTGGAGCAGCGAAAGGAAAGTATTCTTCTCTAGAAACCTCAGGACTTTTGCAATGTAGATTCCACAAGACGCTTTCACGCGGAGCGCTTCAACGTACTGGACATTGCGCAGTTTGATATAAGACGCATACAACGGGAATTTCTTCTCTGTTATTAACTAAGAAGTATATTTCTTTTAAAATTTTATCATACTCATCAATAAAATTTAGTGGAGTGAAATCCAAACTTTAATGTGCGTCTTAAGGGGGCGCGAGATTCCCTCAAAGGGGACACCATAATATGATTTAGTTATAGTACAATAACTGGTTCTTGAACGATTAGTTCAAAACGTAAAAGTTGATTTTTAACCATGGGTATAGTTAAATAGGTCAAAACTTGTTTACTAGGAGGATGTACAAGATCCCTACAAAAAAAAATATTAAAGTAATTTCTAATTCGCAGTAAGATCCATAAAAATGTTCCCATACTACTACCTAAACGATTCTTTACATTTGACGAGATAGTTAACAAATGTACTCATCTGATCTCATTAGTCACACTTTACAAATAATCGGCTTCCGCTTCCAAATAACAAATTATAGATTAGTTTCTCCTGTGCTTGTTTGTAATCATAGGTGTTTGGGAATGAATGGTTACTCTTAGGGCTCAGAATTATATTAGGTTGTTTGTAGAGATTAGAGCTTCTTCTGGATACACCATTAACAGTCTTTAATAAAATTACTAAAGTATGATTAAAAAAATATTTATAACTTTTGAAAATGCCTGTTCGTGTACTGAAGTATGGATTACCTCGTTTCTACTGGCAAGTTTTATATGGGCAGCCGTAGTAGGGTGCTGAGCGCGCGCACACAAACACACACACAAAGTGGGGGGAAGGGTGTTGGGAGGACTGGGCTGTCGTGCAGTGCAAAACAGTGTCTTTCATAAGCTAGGTTAAGTATATACCTTTATTTGTGGATATAAATTCAAGGTGCCCCTTTCAAGATTTTAAATGTTGGATTGACGTTTTATAGTTTCGTAACCAACACAAATTTTAAGTTGGTACGCTTAAAACTTAATAAACGTTGAACTATTGCTTTAAAGAGAAATATGGTTTTATAGCAATTCAGCAACCAAAATAAAATAAATGTGAATAACTTATTTAAAAAAAATGTGCTTGGCCTTTTCAAATATCACGCTATTAAAGGCTGGTAAATGGAATTGGGAAAGGATCAAAAATTGATTAATTATCAATGCTATCACTACCAATTATGTTTTTATTTCAATGCCTACCTTAATTCTCAATTATTTACTGAAATATAGTTGGTTCATCACACCATCTATAGTGATGGTCCTTAGAAAGATGGAATTGATAAAAAATGTTACATGATCATCTGAAATAAGGAATTCTGTATATGTTTCTGTTTAGTAAGGTCTAAAAACTATATAATTAGCACCGCATCTTACTACCCATTCGGGTTATACGCACTTACGCTAGTGTGTAATGGTAGGGTGATTGTGAGATGAAATGAAGGACCTACAGTTTAAAAGTGGAATCCGAACCACGCTGGAGGCCTGGCATTCTCCACATTAACAAGTTGTTATTAATACATGTCTAGTCAGAGGTGAAGGAAGAGTTTGGCAATCAGACAAATCTGTGCCGGGACCGAGGATTGAACCCCAGACCACAGCATATAAGTCTGACACCTTACCCCTAGACCGCCAAAACACCATATAAAACTATAGATCATAAGGATATGTAATGTGTAGTCTAGCCTAAATAGCAAGTTGCAGTAGATTGGACCTAATTACATATATAGGCCTATATTAGCTTTTAGACGGCCTGGTAGTCTAGGGGTAAGTTGTCGGACTTCTGTGCTAGGGGTCCGGGTTTCAATGCTCGGTCCCGGCACATATTTATCTGATTACCAAACCCTTCCTTCAATTCTGACAAGATGTGTATTAATCACAACTTGTGAATGTGTGGAATGCTAAGCCACCACCATGGCTCGGATCCCACTTAAAACTGTAGGTCCTCTATTTCATCTCACAATCATCCTACCATTACACATTAGCATAAGTGCGTATAACCCGAACGAGTAGTAAGACGCAGTGCTAATAATAATAATAATAATAATAATAATAATAATAATAATAATAATAATAATAATAATAATAAAATGTTCAGACCAGGAAGGTCTACACAGATTGTTTATTTGCTGTAAGGCAGCTGCTAGAGAGACACCCTGAGTATTGGGTATGGGAAGGACCTGTTAATGGCTTATCACAAAGTGTGTGGATGTAGAGTATGTAAAGCACTGAAGAAGGGGTGTGAGGGATAAGAAGGTAAGGAGAGTGTGTAATATGTACAGTACAAGGGAAATGTTGGCTTTGTGAGAGTGGGAAGGGAGAGTACATTATGGTTTGAGTTGAGAACTGGTCTGAAGCAAGCTATCCCCACTACTGTTTGTCGTAGTGATAGCCGAAATAATTAAAGAAGTGATAGAATGGAGTGAAGAGGGAATTATGTAAGCAATGGTATTGGTGGATGACCTGATGGTATAGGTCAATGAGCAGAAAGAAGTTTAGGAAAAGTTTGTTGCGTGGGATGTAATAATCGATCGGTATGGTATGGGGTTTAATGAAAGGAAGATGGCGATTATAACAACGAAGAAAGACAGGGGCATGAGTGGTGGGGCAATAGGAGGTTAGAAAATGGAAAGAAACAGAAGTGAAATCCGTTAGAAAGAGAGGCAAGCAGAAGCTTATTTCATAAGTGTGAGCATTCTAATATGTAGAAGAGATGTGTCGAGAAAATGTAAAGGAATTATATGCAAAGTGTACTATGTGCTTATATTGACATACTCAGTGGATGCGTGGTTAGTGAAGGATCAAGATATAAACAGAATTCAAGCACGAGAAATGCAATTTCTGTTAACTATAGGAGTGACAAGAATGGATTAGATGAGAACTTAGAGGCGAAGTGGGTAGATAAGAAGGAGCCATTACAGGACAGGATAAAGAAGGAACGACTTAAGTCGTACGACCATGTGAGGAGAATGGAGGAAGAGAGGATACCAAAGAAGATGTTGGAGATGAAAGTGAGAGTCAGGAGTTAAGAGAAATACCAAGGGACAGGTGAGTGAAAGGAGTGCAGAGAAATGTGGTGGAGACTGGTGATGACTGGGTCATGGTGGAGGAAGAGAGGGGGTAAGGATAAAGAAGATGTTATAGAGGATAATGTTCCAAACAGACCTGGCCAGTGACTAGGAGATGTTCATGATAGTGATGATGGCTAGTTTTTTTAAGCAAGTCATGTTGTTATTCTTGGTAGGTGAGGGAATACATTTTTAAGCGTGATATGACGGTTTCTTAATTATTTATAAACTCACTTGATGGTAGTAGTTGATTATATTTTATTATTATCATCTTAAACTTGTCAATAATCTTGGGGTCAACTCATACTATTACTATGACTCGCAAGTTTCTCAATGACCTTAATAAATATGGTATAATATGCATGCGCAATTGTGATACAGTTCTTACAGCCTGACAAGTTTTTTTTTCTTATGTTGGACCTCGGCCAAGGTTGCTAGCGTGACATGCATGTTTGCCGGTAGTTAAATAAGACTGAGATAATTGATATCAGCACAGTAGAGAACTTGTAGTGGATAGAAACTGTTCGCTTGAAGATATCAGTGTCATTTTGTTAGTTGAACAGGACAACACACTGTTAGGTAAGACATTTGAACGATTATAGATGCACCTATGCAGGGTTCGAAACCCTGTCGTGTGTACCGAGGTTGATTTTTCAAAATAGTCTTCCACTCTCTCGCTTTCCAAGAAAATGCTGGTACACTTACTCTAAATATAACCTTCCTACTTCATAAAACCATTATTGTAATTAGTACAATAGCGTATAGCCCGAAAGGGTAGTAAGAAGTGCTGCTAAAAAAAATCATATTTCTTTAAAACTTTTTTGTGTTACATTGATTATTTTTAAACTAATCATTTTGTATTACATTATTCTTTCTTTATTTCTGTGTCTAGTAATCATCCTCCAAAATGGCCATCATTTACGATTCTGTTATCCTGGACATACTACTTCTGTCCATTGCTGGCACTGTTGCATTCTATCTCTATTTCACTCGAAATTTTAATTATTGGAAGAAAAGAGGCGTGGTTTTCAGCAACCCAACGCCGTTGTTTGGCAGTTTAAAGGACTTATTCCTCCAACGTGACTCAATGGGAGGTTTCCTAATGAAGGAGTACGAGAAACACGCTGGCCAACCTTATTTTGGGTTGTTCTCGATCGATAAGCCTGCCTTCGTCGTCAGAGATTTGGATGTAGCCAAGAATATCCTGGTGAAAGACTTTGAAGTGTTCCAAAATAGAAGCATCTCTGTAGACGAGCAAACCGATCCGTTAAATGCAAAAGGTATCATTGTGCAGAAAGGAAAGAAATGGAGGTACATCAGAATGAAACTGACGCCGACGTTCAGCTCCAACAAGATCAAAAACATGTTCTGCTTGGTGGACGCAAAGGCAGCAAGAGTTGGCTGAGTTTGTAGAGCAACAGTCACTTAAAGGTATGTTCAGTAATACTAGACACATGCCAGGCAGGAGCGGCTAAGGGCAGTGTGAACCGGGTGGCTGTCTGGGGCGTAAGCTCGAGAGGAGACCCAGAGTATCAACCTAACTTGGGAATGATAAGAAAGTAATTCCCAAATCTCTCAACTCCAAACCTTACGTAACCTGGGCATAATAGTGGGGCTGCTAATCATAACAATCATTCACTTTTTAATACTAACATGAAATTAGACGTTTTGGTATAATTTTCTGGGGTGAGTAAAATGGGATATATCATATAGGGCAACTCAAAAAATGTTTCTTTAGATTTACCGTATTGAAAAAATGTCAGCCTAAAACAATATTTTGTAATTATTTATTAAATCGTTCATTATTTCAGAACTAGAATTAGAATTAGAATTGTCTACAAACAATGTTTATTTTTATTATTATGATTATTATTATTATTATTATTACATTTTATACATAGCGTCTTACTATCCGTTCGGGCTATACGCTTTAATTACTAATTACACTAATGTATTCGGAATTGGGAAGGTTGGATTAGAGGAAGTAAGCCCGCATTTGCGTTGAGGGAGAGTGGATAACCATTAAGGAAAATCACCCCCAGTTCACCCGACCGAGATTCGAACCTCGATCTCCCCGTCCTCAGCAGTCGAGCTCAACACGACAAACACGTTAGCCAACTACGCCACCGAGGCGAGTACAAAACATGTTCCAATAGATTTATTTGTAATCCTTACTATTTTAGTACAATCTCGAAGTGAAACGCTTGTAATTCCGTTTGATAATCATTTATGTAGTTTACCCTTCATATAATTTAATATCAAGCTCAGTTTATGTTAGTTTTGGAGTTGCTAGATTTGGCATGGGCTTAGAGAAAATGTATATTATTTGGTGAGGGAGTGGGGGAGGAGGGGTTCAACGCTGTAAGTTTATGAAATGATTTAAAGATTTACTATTAAACCCTAAGAATTAAAAACATTTTTATTGAATACAATAATGGTGGACCTTTATTTGTTTAGGGGGATCGAGAGAAGGGTCAAGAACCAAAAAAGTTTTTATCTGGACTTTCTACTCTCCTCTCCCCCAGTTAAAGTTAGAAAATTAGATGCTCCTAGAAGCTATTTAAATTAGTCCTTGCTTGGAATTTTTTTGAAAATCATACTCTTTTAAAAGATATTTAGAAATAGGGCTCCCCCAAAATATTTTGAAATTTGGATAATTATAGAGAATATTTGATCAATTCCTTCTTTAGCAAATTTTTTGAAAATTTGACGCTCCTAAAATCTATTTTAAGAAGTGCTAACCAGATTTTTTAAAATTTAGAATGCCCTAGATGCTTACTAGAATGTTCTTTGAATGACTTTTGTCTTTTGAAATTTAAATGCCTCTTAGAGCTATTTGAAGTGATCTTCCACCGAAAAATTGTTTAAATTGGATGGCCTTAGAAGTTATTTGGAATGGTCATTGCCTGTTTTATTTTTATCATGCTAAGGCTACGTTAGGCTTAGAGTTGTGAGTTTTGGAGACTATATTCAAATTTTCCTATTATCCCCCGTTATATAAGGGGGAGACCAAAAGCAATTCGACCCGGGCTTAAAATTTACTTCGGACCACCTATAATACATACACCAATACCTCCCCTAATATATTTCAATTTTTTATTATTATTATTGCTTAACTCAGCCAGTAGCATATATACCTATTAAATCCAGGGTCCGAGGTTTGATTCCAACAAGGCCGAAATAACTATAGTTGGTGTAGTGGGGGTTTCCCTCCTCATCATGTTGAGCTGACGGCTAGGGGTTGGGCGGGAGGGGGGGTTGTCTAATCTATGTTAGGTAAAGGATGTTGAAACCTAAACGTGGCGTATCTGGTAAGAGTACGGCTAAAACAACGTTACATAGTCAAATAAAGAGACGTCACGCAGCATAAACCATATCATAAAGCTGTAATAAAAGCCCACATAAATTATTAAACTAAGCAAGTATTATAAAAGTTAAAAAAATTAACAAAATGTAATTGCTGCGTGAAAATGAGTAAGAGAAATTGGTGAGTTATATTATGCTGAAATAAAAACCAAATTAAAAAGCAAATCCCTCTTGACCTTGGTTAAATACTAATAAGTATAGGTTATCCGGCTTAGGAATGATGGAAGCTGATATCTAGCAAGAGTTACCAGATATATTTTCATGTATCTATTCAATTCACCAAACCATTATGATATACAATACATATGTTTCAATTTATTTTAAATTTGGTTTTCTTTTAAGGGTTTTTAAAATATTTAAACACAATTTTATGAAAATAAGCGTCTGTACGTTTCTTTGTTTGTAGGGGTGGAGTCTGTAATTCACAACTACTTTACAAACGATAGCCTATTAAAAGCTGCTTTATTTTCAAAAATTAAGAAAGCAAAGTATGTTAAATAAGGACGGTTGGTGATGTCCTACAAATTGTGCTTAGTTGTGTTCATGCAAACGTGCTTATAAAATAATAACTTTTGATTTTAAACTATAATTGTTTATCCCTTTCTTTATATAATAAAAAATCTATTTTTTTAGGTGGCGAGCTATAAAAAGATAAAAATGTGAATATAATACTTTCTAATCTATTATTTCACAGACTAAAAAATATATTGTTGTCACAACAGTGAAATAAACAACATAATATCTATATCAATATTTTTATTCTTTAAATAAGTTGAGAAAAGTCTATTTTTAAAGTTAGCCTTGGGAAATATTATTAGAAGCGTTTTTTAACACTTTTGGTTGAGATTATAATATTACTAATAAAATAATAACTATTTCCATTAAATTGTATTTCAACCAATGTTTGCTATACAAATCTTATGCTAGCTTTCAACTACAACCATTCATAAGCTGGATTGACTCTATGTCGTGTCCCTAAAATTATGGGGCACCTGAAAGAACATAGCTATCCCTTAAGATCATTCGACTCTCCAAATTTTACCACACAGTTTTAAAAATTGGATAACTATGAGGTATTAATAGTGATTTAATGATTTCAAATTATTACAGTCAGAGTTATCAGGGGTCAAACTTGTTATTTTATGTTTTATGCGCGCCATTGTAAATGTAAAGCTATCAATATATGGGTATGAACCTTAGTGTAACTAGACAATCATATGAGGTGTTCGGAGTGGTATAACCTCAATATGAATATCTAATAACTAATAAGCTATAAATATTTATAATATTTATATTAATAATAATATTTTTAGATCCATAACTGTTTCCAGCCTGTGGCCAGGGTAAGTTTTTCCATCCAAGCCAGATATTTTCCACTAACATCTTGCTAGGCCTATCATAGCTCCATGCACCTTATAATATATCTTAAGACTAGGACAGGCACAACATCCAGTCCTCAACCGTCAATTTACCAATGTGAAAGGGTAGAACCATATTTTCAACAATGACAAATTTTGGGCCATGCCGGGAATCAAACGCGGGACCCTTATCTCAGCAGGCAGACAAGCTACTGGCTGAGCCATGGTGTCTGACAGTATTAATATTATGTGTTATAAAATGTATATATATATATATATTAGACTAATAATATTAATATATATATATATATATATATATTAGACTAATAATATTAATATATATATATATATATATTAGACTAATAATATTAATATTTCACTGAAATATTTGTATCATTATTTAATTACTATTAGACCCTATTATTATTTATCCATGCACACCACATATTAATGTTTGGTTATATTAAATTTAAGTTTTATAAATTTATTACTTTACTTTAATAATGGTACAAAAAAATTATAAAATATCATGTTTGATCCCTTATTGCTCGTAAACTGTAATTATTTGAAATCATTGAACTACTATTTATAGATTCTAATCATACACTTGGTAAAACTGTGCAGTAAAATGTTGATGGTCGAATGATCTTAAGCGATAATCTTGGATAGGAGGGAGAAAGAAGAAAGCTTTACTATTTTTAGAATGTCTAAAAGTAAAAAGAAATTTATTTAGCGCTAAATGAGTACTGGTCTCTGCCTTGATCTATCTAATTATATAGCGCTAAATGAAGACTGGTATCTGCCTTGATCTAGCTCATTACAGTGGACTAGTGATTTTTACAAAATACATTAGACACTTTGTAACGTATCTCGTTTAGGGTTAAAAGGCCATGTTGTGTGAAAGTAGAAGAGGGTTGAAATAATTGGAGTTCATCTAAAGGTAGATTCAGACATTAATAGCCCCTTTCTGTTATAAAATATATGAATAGTCTGTCCTGAACAACCTTTTGGAGTAACTAGTGATAAGTGTTGCGTGGTCAAAATTTACAAAATGTCACTATGACCATCTCTAGGGGTGGACTGAGAAGTCCCAACCACTCCGGACTTCAAATATGACGACGGCTCTTAACAGACAATCAAAACTATTACTGCGTAGCTAAGGTATTTATATTTGTATTAGTAGTGAGTTTAATTCCAAGGTAGTTTAATCTAAATTATCAATGATTACGCCACTATTGAGTCGATTAAAAACCTCAGCTGTTACTTTACACATGAGCAAATACCTGGGAGTTTATTTTGGAATTACTTATGTTTGTAAAATGATCCTCCAACAGCAACTTGTATATATTTCAAAGCTAGTAAGAGTCAATATTCAAAAATTTGGTGGCCGTATGGTCTAACGTACCACTCTCGTGTTAGAATAGTCTGCCAAAGACGGGAATATAGGGGTTCGATCATGGTCGGTTGCACTGAGAGTAATTTTCTGAAATAGTTTCCCATCATCCTTACACGCAAATGCGGGTGCACTTCAATTCAATTAAACCTTTTAAATATATAAACCATTAGTGTAAATAGTATATAGGCGTACAGCCCAAACAGGTAGTAAGACACGGTGAAAAAAAAAAACCATATCCACTAAACAACACCAATAAACTACAAATAGGATGGTTTCACATTTAATGCCGTTGTATCTTCACAAATGATATATTCTGGGCAACCTCAGACTTACTCACGGAACAGTTTAATGGATCGATTTTAGTTTAAGGTAGTTGCGGCGGCCAAAATTAAACCGGCTGCAGCCTATCAGGATCTCTTCCGGTGTCCCAGCGGCCCAGTCCACCCTGACTATCTTGAGGATCAAATCTGTGTTCCTAGTTTAAATTTAAAAAAGTTAAGTAGCAGCCGACTCTTTTGGTGATATTTATTTCTAAATTATTTTATAACCGATACATTACAATACCTCACTTCTAGTCAGAGTTCCTTCTACTTGAATATAAATATCCTCACACCACGGTATTTCTTATAGAAATTGCAGTTTGAAGCTTCAAAACCAGTAAAACCATTCTCAATTATCGTGTGACCCTGTTAAATAATGACTAGTTTTTATTAGGTTTATTAGATCTATGTTTATAACCATTTGTTGGGACCTCAGAACAACAAATGAGCTAGTTCCACATTTTCATTAGTTTTTTAAATAAGAAACTTCTTAAGGATGTCCAACCTATCAAAGTATATCAATATCTTTCGCTTTAATTTTGACATAAACTTTATTTTAAAATAATTATTAAATAAAGTACAGTCTTTGTAGGCTTGCAAAGCACCTCGAGCTATCCGATAATAGGTGATGTTAGTAGCGTTTGTTTCCTTTTGTTCATAGGGAATAATATATCAGTCAAAGATATATCAAGTGGTTACACAATCGACGTGCTCGCTTCCTGTGCTTTTGGTGTGAACGCAAACGCTATAAATGATGGCAACGGGGAGTTTCCAAAGATACTAAGGAAGATCTTTGAAATGAAGACAATCGCTATAATTAAGCAAACTTTAGTTGTGTTCTTGCCACCGCTAGCAAATTTTTTGAAATTAAAAGTATCTGAAAACGTTGTCGATGACTTTGTCCGAAAGACTCTTTGGGACGTCGTGGGTCACAGAGAGAAGAACGGGATTAAGCGCCAAGACTTCGTCGATCTACTGATGCAGCTCAGGAAAGGCGAGACATTTCTAGAACAAACTTTCAATGATGGCACCAAAGTTGCTGATCAACAAGAGAGAAGATCTATAACCAATAATGACGACGTGTTAAATATAAGTAAGTATATTGGTTTTATTCTGCACAGTTTGGGAGCAGTACACACGTAAGTTTGGCGTAGGTGCAAATGTCTAATAAGCTAAACTCTACATCCGTTTGAATATCTTACCATAAACGTAACAACGCCCTTATTTCACGTACTGAAACAAATTGTTTTCCTGATCATAGGCGTATTCAAATTCTTTAAACTATCTTAACAAACATTTACAGTCGTTTGATTACCTCATAAGGATTTTATCAAACGTCATCTGACTTTCTAAACTGACACGTTTTTACACCTACTTGGCTAACTAAGAATTAACAGACATAAATTGACACACATATGACTACATAAATAGTAAATTATTACATTTATTTTATTGTATTAATATAAATATAACTAATTTTTTCTTTGGATTCTCGTATTACTACCAGTTCAGGCTATATCCTCGTAATTAATTGACCAATTCAACAACAACAACAATAACCTGGTAGCGACAGAAAACTTTAGTGAGACGAGGGTGGCCTCTGTTAAGTTTTTATCACTCCTGAGTGGATACATTTTAGGATACTTCTAGTTGGTATACCTCCAGAAGAATACAATTGTTTTGGGTCTCACTTCATTTAAATGATTTTATTCTAGGAACAATTAAGAAACATAATTATAGCACTTGTGATTAGGACTTGGACACTCTTATTTAAGTCGTAATATTTTTATGTTTTAATATCACATTATCAAACAATTCACCTATTCAACCTATACATTCGTAATATAGCTCTATAACGACATAACCACTCCTGAGATGATCAATATACGGTTTGATAGGAGTAAACGCATATTTAAATTATTTTTTCTCTCTATGGGATACCCAACACGGACCCTTAAATCCTCATACAATTGAGTTTTCAAACTAACTTTTGCGGTGGATGTTCAAAAAGATCAATTTTAAGAAAATATACAAAACTATATATAGATTGGACTGCTGGATACAGGCTGTCAGATAATCCATGTTTCTTAATTTATGAAATTTTGCTTCTTCTAAGAAAATATGATATAATTCTAAATCCCCTAACCCCATACCACACTAAGCAATAAAAATCCGAAATTCAAATTAAGTCGATCTTGTGACAAAATGAGTTCAGCCATTGCTAATTTTAATGCTTATTCCAGAACTGGACGATGACGACTATGCGGCTCAAGCGCATAGTTTTCTAATCGCTGGGTTTCACACGTCAGCTAACACCACGTCGTTCGCCCTGTACGAGTTAGCGACTCAACCGGACATGCAAACCAGACTGCGGCAGGAGATCCTCGACGTCTTGGACAAACATGGCGGCAAAATCACGCACGATGCATTGACGGAGATGACGTATCTCGATATGGTAGTCTCAGGTAACACTTTCCTGAATATATCTACAGTTGGAGTCGTGACTTATATTAACATGTGGTATCAGATAACACTCCTTCCTGAATGTATTGTCTTAAGACCCAGTCAAGCTAACTGATTAAAACTTATATGTTTATCTTGTTCGGTATCTTTTGTTAATAACTACTTAATTATTCTCTCCTTTATAGCTGTAGCCCTAGTTCAGCTCAGCCCTTTTATAAGGGTCACACATTCAGTTGAGGGTATTACATTCTATTAAACTAATAATTAAATATTTGTGTTAAACTAAGAGTTATATATGTGATTTTTCCTTTAGAAACACTGAGAAAATATCCAATTTTGCCGTTTTTGGATAGGATGACTTTAAGGGATTACAAAATTCCTGGAACCAATATTGTCCTGGAGAAAGGAACCTCTGTCTTCATCCCTCTGCTGGGATTTCATAACGATCCCAAATATTTTCCAAACCCGAAGGAATTCAACCCTGAAAGATTCACCCTTGAAAACAGGAAGAGCATTCCAAATTACGCTTATATGCCATTTGGTGAGGGACCAAGAAAATGTATTGGTGAGTTTGAATTTATTGATAAAACAATTCTTTTTATTTGATTTCTCTAAGTTATAATATATACAGATAATAGAGAGTTTTGTGTATTTGAAACACAAGAACCTTTTTTAAGAATGGAAATATACGGCCCATATTTAGTGGATTCTGTAAAACTTAATTGTATGTCATCTATATGATCTATGTGATTATCCAAATATCTTAGGCCTATACGGTTTGTATTATTGGTTTCAAATTCGCTAATCAGGTATATGTATATATATATATATATATATAATCCTAGTGTAAGGTGAATATTAACACATAATTATGCAACCTAAGGGTGCATTACCTAAGACAATAAATAAAAAATCCATTTGTATGGATGCAACAAACAATTTTGTTTTAACGTCTAGTTTTAAGCAACGTCATTTTGTTAAACAACATTTAGTGATTGTAGCAATTTTTTCCCCCTCATCACAGCTTTCCTTTAAAATATCTAATTTAAAATTTTGAAACACGTTGAAAAATTAAACTTATAGGAGGCCTTCTATCCACGATAAATTAAAGGAGCAATATACTCTTCCGACAAGATAAAACTTCGGATTTATAGCAAATATATTCAAATTTTTATTATCAACTTGAAACTTTTAATTTAAATATTTCTGTCTATAACCACTATTGGGTTAAACAAATTTTGATAACTCATTCTATTTTCAAGGTTTTTAATAATATTCTCCTATATAACATATTCTCTTTTCATTACATTATATATTTTAATTTGTAATCAATTTTCAAATATATTATATTATTTTTTAATTTGACACAAAATGTATGGGTTCATTTATTTCACTACATTAGCCTATATAATTATATTTGCATTTCTACTTGCTATAATCATTTCAAGTGTTTCACTTACATATTTTAATCAACACATTTTCGTTTTATTCTCTCATATTATGTTTATTTTTCATTTTAAAAGTGATTTATGTCATTTTAGTGTGTATTTTTCCAAGAATATTAATGTGATATTTATTAAATTGATATTGCTGAAAATCGAATTTTGAGCATCTTATAAAAATTAAATCAAAACACATATAAAGCTCATATGTAGCAGCCACGTTTATACTGAAACCATTGTAATTATTTCATTCTATTTTTGTGTACTTTTCCATGAGCTTTCTGTCATCATATGAATATTCCATGATTATTTCGAGATATTAATACTTTACTTTTATAATATATTTCAACTAAATCTAATAATTGTGTATCCAAGTCTTATATATTATACATTATATTTGGGTTTTATCTTTACTAATTTGTAGTCCCTGGGTCTCCAAAAATAGCAATAATGAGTTTAGGATAATATATTTTTAATATCTTAGATAAGTCATTACAAACAAATAAAGTAGGAGTAATACAATAGGCTTAAGGTCTTATTTAATTACTTGTATATTCATCTTTACCGATTGTTTAGCAAAAGAATATGATTTTGATTCAACTTTTCATTGCTGGTTCAAGCTATTCGAATTTAACTAAGTTGAATGTGTAGGGTTGAGGAAAGGAAAGAAAGTGGCGGGAAAAAAAATACTTAAAAGCATCAAAGCACAACCCCTCCAGAATTCAAACACTAAAATTACCACTGATATAAATCAAAGCGAGGCTAGTCCCCGTGTCCACCAATCCCAGAGTATGCTCATTCAGATTATTCTTTGATAAGTAGTTTGTAAACCTCTCTTTCCCCACCAAAATTATTTAAAATGTTCTTAGTATGTTTTTAACTCCCTTTGACATTCTTTTCCAGGTATGAGATTTGGCCTGATAACCGTCAAAACGGGCTTAGTCCACCTTCTCTCCAAGTTCGAGGTCCGGCCTTGCCAACAAACGCTCATTCCGCTGGTCTTGGACAAAACCGCTGCAATGCTGACAACATCGGATACCCTACCTTTAGCGTTCAATCTAATAAATTCGTAGCAAAATCAAAAGAATCGTCAATAATAACAAGATATGATATTATTTAAAACTTTGTCCACTCTACGCCATAAATATATGCCCGCGAGATCATACGTTGTTTAACCAGGTGCAGGTCAACAGTGCCTTCGAGCTTGGTGAAGAGGGATGAAGCTATTCGCCACGCGGTGCGTGTGGCGATCTATATTGTGTTGTCGTTACACAAAACTAATGGAAACACAATAAAAAAGTGAAAATGATCTAGAATACCTGTTTATCCACTCTAAAACAAAACATGTTGATATCAGTTTTTTGTTTGTGGTGCAATCCAGGAGTAGGGTAAAATCTGGCAACGGTACGCTCTTTAAGGTATAAGAGTGGGATAGTCTACAGAACACATTGTTACAAACTATCTCGTGAATCAATCCTAGTTAGTAAATTGTTTGGAGAAGGAATTAGGCCAATTTTTTAATAATTAATGATCAAATATATGAATAATTATTTGAAATGTAACTTATATTTATTATTATAACACATGCTGTCATGAAAAATACAAACAACTGGATTCGGATAATTTTACACCTGCAAATCCTCTTTTAATAATTCCTATTCATATTCAACCAGAAAAATATTTTCTGCTTCTTCTGAAATTTTATGAGCTATTCCAAATGAATTAAGAGGATTAATAACATTAGTAATATCAATTCATATATTATTTATTATACTTTCTTATGGTAAAAATATTTGAAATAATTATCCTATCCTATTAAACGTTTATTATTTATTATTAATGATCAATATTATAATTTTACTAACTTGAATTGGAGCTCAAACTATTATTGGCCAGATTCCTAAAAAGGTGGATTTGAAAATACAAACCAGGTAAAGAACCTGCAAATATTGATTTAGAATAAATTAGTGAAAAATCATACACCATTTAAAATCTGTTCATACTGTATGAAATGTTTTAGATTAGTAGTTTTATAATGTATGTGTTTTGTTACTACTAAGGGAAAGGTATTTTGTTATTGTTAGAGAAGGTTTCTTTAGTAGTTCCGTGAATAGTACACCTCACTACCTCCACGTTTTTATCGTTACTTCAGTTTTCCTAGCAGTTCTGTGAACATTAGAACTCCCTCCATCTTCTTATCGTTTCTTCAGTTTTCCTAGCAGTTCTGTGAACTGTAGACCTCCCTCCATGTTATTATCGTTACTAGAGTATTACTAGTATTTCTTTGAACATTAGAACTCCCTCCATCCATGCTGTTATTATTACTACAGTCTTACGAGTAGAACGGTAAACATTAGAGCTCTTGCTCTCCTTCCCTTTATATTCTTAGCTTTATTACAGTGGTACGTTTCTTTTTGGAATTTTAGTTCAAATATATTCTATTATTTATACTTGTATTTTAATTGAATATATTTCCTTGTTGATCAAGTTAAATAACAAAAATATTAATACAATATTCTATAGTTCATTATACTAATAGAGTATATTCGTGAATCGCGTATTTTAAGATGTCAATATCTCAACTTATTTCAATAAAATAAAACGCTCTAGTATTCGTTCGATTGCTTAGAATTATACATTAAAATCATTTAGGAGGAGCTATCAATCAAAAAACATTTTGACCGGCCACAATATTTAAATTAATAACCAGATTAGAAAACTACATATTGGAAGTTACATACAACTTTCGGAATTGGTTCAAAGTATGTCCCTGCTAAATTTCGATAAAATTGGTCCATGAATTGGACAGTTAACTTGGAAAAAAGATTATCACATACAATCAGATAGACAGACGAAATTAAGGGGTCAAGTTAAAATAGAACCTCCCTTCACTCGATTATTTATTACTCAAAGTAGTTCTAGTTTTTGGAATCATAAAAGAAAAAAAGTTGTTTTTCATAGATAAAAGATAAGTAATTTTTCTAGTTTTTGGTTAAAAAAAAGTTTAGAATATATAGTAGCTATTCAACACTTAAGTTCATTCATTTCCTATTAACGGCTACTCTGACTAATGTCATCATTTCAGATGTAGAATAGGTCCTTATCATCATCTTCCAAGGAATTTATACCATAGGTCCACTGTTGCTTATGGAGTAATTATAGTTATAGATATTTTATTACATATGTCAACAAAAGGCAAAATATAAACGCTAATTTTTGGACATGTTTTACTTTACTTGTTATGACAATTTGCATAAGTCCTTTTCCTTGAATTAGAAAAAGCTCCACGACTAATGCTGGTACATCTTGTGGGGGCTCTGCTGCTTTCATTTGAGGGTATCCGTATGAACTGCATCAAGATATTCAAAGATTAATGGCACAAAACAGGCTATACATCTACAAAGGAATATCCCAAGGCAAGCAAGTAACTCATTAAAAGATCGCCTCTTCAACATATAGTTAATATATTTGTCATCAGTTATGATAATGACAGGGAAGGCAATTTTCTGGGCTCATATGGTTGGAATTAATTTTTATGGGAAAAAGTGGTGAAAATGGGTCAAATGCACTAAAAACTAAGAATGGCGTCACCAAGACTGCGATGGATTACGTGAAAATTGGTATTTTTTAACTGCTCTTTGGACTGCTTCAGATCTATATTTTGTTTTTTCATTTATTTTGCCATTGTATTATTTCATTGTTCTATTGGTTATAATTATTATTCTAATACATATTTGAACTTTTTGTACAATTATAATGCTAATACTGTAAATGGATAGTAAAATGGATAAATTTCGTCAAATGCTGCAATTGTTTTAAATTTGATAAATAGATTTTTTAAATTATAGTTTAACAATGCCATGTTATTATTTAAGACTACTTGTCAATCTATATCAAAATATAATCTTTATTTGGGTATCTTCCAATGTATTTAAATTTTCTTTGAAAATTAAAATGGATGGACTAAAATAAGTACCTTTGCCCTAAAGAAATATACTTTTGTTCTTTATTAAGTGTAATGTAAAATTTATCAGTAAATGTGATTAAACTACCAATACATAGTAACAAATAAGAAAAACATATTTTTAATATTTCAAACTGCAAACATTGCAGGAAAAAATTACAATATATATTTTGTAAGTATTCTTTCATTCAATTTCTTTAACTCTTAAAATTAAGGTGTGGTATTTCGTTTATTTATTTATCAGTACTTGGCTCATTAATAAAATTATATTGTGATCGACCAATTATTTAATAAAAAATTATATATTAAAAAGAAATAGCTTACAAAAGCAAAAACAGTAAAATGATATACCTTAAGGGTTTTACATGGATAGTTAATAAATATAATGTTTTCTTAAAAAATATTGTATCATTGCTTGTGCCCCTTTAAATTATCCCTTTATGGAAAATATCATTTAAAAAGGTAAAATTAAGGATAATATGCCAAAAGTTGATGGTTAAATCAATTTGATTAAGTATAAGGCCTGCAAAAATAAATAAAATGTTTAAAAAGTACTTAATTTAACAGCCATATGTAAATATTGGGCTAAAATAGAAAACAATCTGTGAGCGTTATAGATCTTTTAGTCTTTTATTTGTAATTGATAGTGATACCATTAGCGAATAATAAATCAGTTAATACATGACATAAAATAAAATAAAGTGGCAAAAACCTGTGAAAATTGGGATAGAACATTTTGGCGCACGTAGCCAAATTATCCCGTCTTCGGTGCGCCTACTTGCCCCAACACTTATTTTTATCACAAATAAAGCCGACAGATCTTTCAAAACTTAAAAATTCAAAATGAAACAAATACAGATTGTAACATACAGTAAGTCATGCAGCCTAAAATACTGTATTTGTTCATTCATAATCACGAGGAAGATGTGGCGTATAGGGACAAAGAAATGATGCCAAAATAAAATTGACAATATATCTATAACCATTAGAGATAGATAAAATTAGCCCATTAGAAATTTTGATCATTTTTTTATAATAAATAATAAATTTTGTATAAAGTTAATGCTTAAGATCAATCTAAGGAATAATATATTCAATTATATACATGTATGTCACGTACGGTGAACATTTTATATAAGTGACGTCATAAAACTATACCGGACATTGTAAAGGAAAACACCCATACCACACTATTTTTTACCATATAAGCAAGGGACCCTACATGGCCACACCTTCTCTTCACAAAAAATTTCACGGAATTGTTTTGTATACATTATGCTCTTCTACTACAAGTTTGTAATTCGACCAGACAGACGTATTGTAATGAAAAATAACAACACGTGTAATATATAAATTTATATGGTTTTCTGGTTTATTATCAGTATTTTCTGAATCTGTTTACTTAATAACAATAGTTAAGATCAAGATGTATAAAAATTGTCTTTTTGATGGGCACCACTCCTAGGATCTAGGAGAGAAAAAAAACAATAAAAAAGAAAAAATTATTTACCTCGGCTAATTCAGACAGTGGCACGACGACTCTCAATACTCGAGACCACTGGGGAATACTTAAAATAAAACATGAGCAATTTAGATAAAAATGGATTGTTGAAATAAAAATGTAATTTAGACTACAATAAAAAATATATATATAAAATAATAATTATTGGAACTTTTGTGGATTTATTATTGTTTCCCTTTTTACAACATCCCAATCCTACCTATGGAATTCCGGATAGTTACAATTCTAATTTAACAAAGTATAAAATAGTATTGTTGAAACAAAAGGAAGAAAGAAAAAAACATACAAATAATATTTAGACATAAAATAAAATGTTAATTAATTCTCTGAATTAGATAGTCTTTCTGAAAATTCTTACATGAATTCTGATTTTTATAGAGGAGAAAAAAAAATTAAGTTGAAGAGTTGGCTTGACCTCACAAATGAATTAGTACATATTGAAACACCAACTTGAGAAATTTGTTTCACTTTAGTAATGCAAATTCTTCCACAATTTAAACGAAAATAAATAGTCTAGTTCTTGCACACACACTTAGCTTTCCATTTTTGATACTTGTACTTTAATTTAAAACCGTTAATTCACTTTAAAAATAATTTGAATTAGGAGCTCCACAGATTTGGATCCATGTTAGACCAACACCGAGGAACGAAAAAACCAATCTCCTTCAGAAAGTCTTCCAAAATCTGATTTAATAATTTTCTATTCTTTACTTCCAAGTCCAAAGCGAAAACTAATATATTAAAACAAAAATAAAATGTTGGCTATAGACTAGGGATAAAAATCAAATACAATGTAAGTTTAATACAAATATTTAAATATATCCCAATGAATGTGAACAATGTTTCCATAAAAGAATTAAATGTTTATTTCTATCTGTCGAAATTGAAAAGCGTGCTAGTTTTGAGTATTTACATATTGCCTTGTTTCTTCTTTTTTCTTCTTTTACAATCATGAGATCCGCTACTCACTTGTTTGACAGATTTGCGCATGCGTTGAAATCAAACATGGCTGACGTTCATTATAAATAAGTCAACAAACTTCTTAAAAGGATAATTAATATGCTTAATAAAAGGTAAGTGTTCTTCCTTAAATAAAAATTCCGTATTTAAATTATTTAAAGCAATGTTATACGTTGTTCCTTCCATCCTTTTATTTTATTGAATGGATGTAAATAGTATTATTAGTCAGGCCGGTGACACTGCGGCCAAACTTTGAAGTTCTTAATTTCATACAAAAATAAATAGGAAATTATTCATCAAAATTATAAAAAATATAGGGAAACACAAGGTAGAGTGGCAAATTACGTCACAGTATCCAAGTTATACCTTACTCTATCAGCCTAGTTAGCTTACCAAGCAACTACTGATAATTATAGTCCTTGATGTATTTTAAAATACTTGATGCAATTTCAATATGGTTTACACTTTCCGTGTCTTAAATCAACTGTTACAATAACCGGCATTGTTAGCCGCATAGTCAAAGGTTGTTCTTTGTGGTCCTCAGATTATGTTCATACTATCAACTAGATTAGTGGGAAATAATTAATAACGAGAAATATAATATTATACAAGCAGTAACCTCCCGAATTCCAACCAATCATTTTGTTCTTCGAACAGCTTTACGTCTCTGAAACCCCCGGCTCAGAGGGAGAACAGGAGGCAATAAGCTCAAGGATTTTTTAAATATATAAGTTAAATAAGTTAAAATAAGTCAATAGAGCAGATGCAATCATTAGTTTATTCGTTTAGTATTATGATAATAAATCTATGTTTAACTTTTCGGAGTGATTTAAAAAATATTACATAAGTAAGTAGACAGTTCAGTGACCATTGGTAAAACGATTAGTTCTTCCAGTTTAATATATTTTATTTACAGAGCTTGAGTCGATGTATTTAAGAAATACAATGTTATAAGGCTTATGTAACGAAGCTTGGTGATGATGTGAAATTTAATGAAGAATTTAAAAAAATTAAGTTTGCTTCGCTTATATTTAAATTAAAGTATCAAAAACCACCATCAAGTCATTGCTACTACATCTAATGTTATTATAGTAAGAAATATATTACGTTGCACTGTTAATTGCAAAAATATGAAGCCATTTTCTGGG
>CABEEJ010001712.1:58689-87848 GCA_901482245.1 Timema douglasi
GGGGGGGGGGGGGGGAATTGAAGAAAGAGGATTTAGAAGCTTGAAAAACGCCACTTATGGTTAATCTATTTACCAAACCATAAAAAAGTATTTGTCCGAAAACAGTTTTCATTTAGAGACGCTTTCCTAATGAAGCATCGGCTATGGTAAGAAGAACTGTAAGATTGTCTATGAAAAAGTTGAAGGCAAGAACCATTAAAACTATTGATTTACTTGCCATGTACCGTTTATTACTTAAAAAAATGCGTGTGGTCAAGTGTTGTCTTTGAACCATGTCATGGATATGTTATAAAAACAGTAAACTACATTAGATCGCAAACCTAAGTTTTTCTGAAAATAGAACCAAAACATTTAACCAAATCAACAAGGTGTTGCAGGGGCAAGATAATTTAACTACCGATGGTTATAATCACATAAAAAATTTCAGTAGCATTTGGTCATTATTTATCAGAACACGTGAAATAAGATTTTTGAGATATCTTGTTCTTCTTTCCACGTTGAAATTTCTACTATCCCAGATACTATGCAGATTGAAGTAATTAATTTAAAGTTCAAAAATGAATCAAAACACATCTACGCCCCTACTTAAATAAAAACTCAACTTTTACAACACGTATATGACATAATGAAAGTATCTCAAATTAGGATTTATTGCCGAAAAAGGTTGATAATGTCTTTGAATTCACATAGCTTTGTAAACATGTTTTTTTCAAAAATTACATTTTATAAAAGTAAATCTTGAGCTGCAGTAACAGATGAAAATCTGTAAAATTAATTGATATGTGCAACCACCAAAATTATGTTGCATTTAAATAAATGGTATGGAGCTTTGCATGGACTTTTAAACTAGATTGTAACAAGTGTGAAATGAAATAATAATCATACACTAGTAAACCCGAGCAATAATTGAGCTATAATTAAGTTAAACATTTTTTGACTCCTAGTTTTAAATTTTATAATTTTATTTAAAAAAATTAAAGACCTCGCTTGTATATTTGGACCAATAAAAGGATCAATATTGGGTCTCCAAGGGTTAACACTTTATATTAAAATTTCAACTTCTGGTTAAAATGTTCGACATTTTATTAGGGGTTGCATATCTTATGGTTATCCCATTACTATTGAATTCCTAATTTAGTATATAGCTTTGGCCAGTAACATAGGTAAATATTGACTATTGAGTCTAAAATGATAGAGATATATCGTTGTTGTACAACAATTTCCCCTAAGAGGTTAAGGGGACTCGGCCAGTGCTATCTTACTCATGTTAATTTCGTAATTTTCATTTTCCTTTTTCTCAGGATCTATAAGAGCTACATATATTTTTTTTGCTGGTGTTTCCAGTTAGGAATTATAAAACTTTTAACACAGGGGTTTTAAAAAATGTTGCTGTGTTCACAAAAATATATTTTTTTATTTACTTTTTTGACCAGGTTTTTTTAAATATTTTTTTCTACCTTAAGTAATAATCCACAGATCTTCAAATATTCATGTATATTGTTTACACATAATAGAGGATACAGTAGAGGTTTAATCCTTGTAGCTCTTATGGTTCCTGAGAAAAAGGAACATTAATACTAAAATACTAAATAATTGGAAAATCACATTTTAATTTACAGTGCCTTTTTTAATATGCTCCACTGGAATATGAGAGTCCTGCTTATGCATTAGCTACTTTCAAGTCCTCCTCCAATTTCCTTTTGACTTCCTGTACCTTCTTACTTGATTTTTTCATAAGTTCATAAAATAGTTTTTCCTCCTCACAGATCCTGTTTGGATCACATTTCATCATTAATTTCACACAATTTCTTCCCGATTTTTATCCCAAGGCTTCTAGTACGTGACACTTTATAATTGCTCTTTTATTGAAACTTTCCACAGTATCAACAACACCAAATTTTAATGTTTTGAGTCCCACAAACACTGTTTTTGGGAGTCGAGCCCATATTACACCATTTACAGACTCATTGGGATTTTGTGTCTTCCCGTGAAGATATTTTCTTAGAAGGTTTGGTTGTGTCAATTCTTTGAAAATTGGTTTTTTACTTCAAGAATTAACTCAGTGGGAAGGTGAAAATGTTCACTGTTCCTATATAGTTTATTCTCTGTTTCAGCGTGTCTAAACTTACACCAGCTTTCCTTACCAGCCACGAGAGGGTTTATCATCGTTGGAAGAAATGTCTAAGTATTTTGCATCTACTGCCCGCTTCTTATCTTCCACATTTTAATAATCTTTACAATTTCTTCTTATAACTAGGACATAATATGTTGTAATGTTTCAGTGCTTTTCCGTCACTTAGTAATTTTACCTTTGATTTAATTTTGAAAAAATCTTAGCCATGTCGCCATGAACTTCTGCACATGGTCTATGCACTTAAGCTTGGTGAATGGGCAATCCTCTCCATACGCTTTCAATTCAGGCACATTATTATTAGGCCTAGAATCACCATCACCCAGATATTGAACATACCGTACATTATACAAATTCAACGATCGTTCATAAATATTTCTCACTTTCTAAATCTCCATACCTACGCTAACACCTGAGTTATTGGCAACACAATAGCATGATCATCACCGAATCTGTTCTTACACCTACAATACTTAGATAGTACTTCAAAATCCACAACTTTTCCCGAGTCAACTACTCCGTTACTACTCCGTTGAGTGAAGTATGTCCTCTTTTCTGCCATGTATCATTCAGCTCAATACAATTATCCCTGTTTTAATTATTCATTATTCCTCCACTGCCCTATTCATTGTAACAAAATAAACCTTACTGGAATAATTTTTGAGTACATCAAGATATCTGTTAATTCTAAGGGCAATGGGCAAGTTGAGAACACCACAAAACATATCACATGCATTTTGACCTTTGCCAATTGTTTGAAGACCATATAATAACCTTAGATTTATGTCATACAGGTTTTTGCTACCGTTACTAGTTGGCGTTGAAACCTTTGAAGAAGTAAAGTACTTTTTACTAGGTCGATCTAAACAGCTAACACATGAAAATGTTAGCTAAGAAGTTAAGCCTACCTTTTTACTACAGTTGACTGAAATTGTACTACCGCAATCCTGACAAACTGAAACAGCTGACAACATATTGTTCAATAGTGTAATGTCTAAAATAATACATTCACTGTCACATTGCTCAAATTATTGATATAATTGTAGGTTATTACTTAATTTTCTACTGGAAAACAGTGGTGGCTTGCAGCTAAAATTAGTGGGGGTGCTGCTCCAAAAAAATTTTAGCCTTTGTTTTAAAATTGTATAAAAGGAGAAGAAAAAATGTATAGAAAGAGAATTTATTCAGGAACTTGATAAAATATTTTAAAAAACCTTTTTTACTTACTTTAACTTAAATTGTTACAGCTCAAGCTTGATATATTCATTTAAAAATGAAATCCATTCGTATTGTTTTAACTTACGCAAAAATTTCAATAATTTTCTCTTTGATATCTGGATGACAATTGAGGATCATTTTCTCCATTGAAAGTATTGCAAGCCCATTTAGTCTTTCCGAATTCTTAATGCTGCTTAAAAAAAGTTTATATTCTTTTCAATGTTGAAAAGCAGCGCTTTGCCTCTGATGTAGTCATGTAGAGAGGATTCTTATCAGTTTCGTAATTTTACTAAAAACATCATCTAGATTATTTTCCAAGATACATTTCAGCAGTTCAATTAATTTGTAATATTCATGAATATCATTCCTATAATAGAATATTTTTAGTTCAGTTTCAAGCTTTTCTTTGTCAATTATGGGATAAGCTTCAGTGGTCAGTACTATCTCTTTTGTAGGATGTTCATTCTTAAATTTAGTGAAGCAATTCTGAAGAATATCTGTCCATTATATGAACACAAATATAGTCATACACTTCCTTAGTTACAGTCACTGAACTTATTTCTTGGGGTTGCAAGGCCATGGTTAAAGCTTAAAACTCCCTTCCGCCATCACGCCAGAGCCGGCACTGCGAGAGCAACAGTAATCTCTACTTGGCAGTCCCACCTTCCTCCCCAGCACCCTCCTATGTATGAATTCGCACAACAGTTAAAAACACCACGTCGCGGGCGCTGTGAAGGGCACAGTTCCATACAAATATTTTTGTATCTTTTTCATAAATTGAGGGATGGCTACTGAAGTACTGACATTATGCTTAAGGAAAATATATTGTACTACAAAAATAAAGAAAGAATCAAAGAAAAAAGACTCATTATATTAAATGTTATCAATAATATCAAGTAGAAATAGAGGTGCTGCAGTTCCGCAGTGCCTATACATGATCCGCCACTGCTGGAAGAACTTCTAGGCCTAGGAACAGCCGGCTCCTCACTAAGACTATATCCATCACATTTGTTATTGTCAATAACCTTCCCTTCATTTTAACTTTTCTTGAATTTTTTGATGATCTTGGCATTTAATAAATCAACAATGCAAGGATAAATACAGCTGTTGACAACAACTTTGTGGTAAACAAATGCTAAAACTACAAAGAAAAAGAAAAATTACCACACTTTAATGAGGTGAACAAAATGTCCCTACAAAATAAACTAAACCAGATAGAATCATTTACAGTGGCCAGCAAATGATCACTTCATCACCACATGACATCACAAAACATTAAATAAAACCCTTTTACTATAATACAATCTTCACTTATTGTATACCAAACTGAACAGTAAGGTATGGAAAATTTAAATAGCCAATAGAAATATTTTTGACATTAAAAAAAAAAAATCAACTTGCTCGGTCCCCAAGGAAAAATAACGTAATCTTTTTGAGTAACATATTATTCATATTTAATTCCTCTATGGTATTAGAAAATTATTGTGTTAAAACTTAAGGGTGCTACATAGGCAGGTAGAAATAGCTCTTCACCTTTTGAGAGTAAAAAAATATTTCACCCCTTCTTTTTACTTATCTATCTTTCGGTGAGTTCGTAACAGATTAGTGAATGAGGAAGGACGAAAGACTTGTCACTCGATGCCGGGATGATTCATTCACCAGAAAAAGTTACAGCTTTTCCACTCTTTTGGCTTGTATTTTAAAACAGCCCACTGGCTTGATACACAAACAATCTACTTCCAAATTTAGACAGTGATCGAGTTGTTTAAAAAAATTAAGAACATTACTATTTCAAGTTTCTAGTAATGCTGCTCTTGTATATTAAATCGAGATTTAAATTCCTGTAGGCCTACATAAAGTAATAAGGTACGTATAATTTTATTATTTAGCTTTGTATTTAAATATTGTTATTTTAGGTTAATTTTACACAGCCATAAAACTCCCTGTATAGATTATTTGCATATCCACTAATTAATAAGCTAATATCAAAGGGAAAAGAAAAGTTATGTTGTTGCTGCCCCCTCTCCTCGACCCGACTGACTCTCGAGACAGGCCTCCCATCGCTTATATAACTTCGCCCGTGGGCGGAATGCGGTGGAAGGTCCCGGGAGTGACAGCCAGGGCAAAGAGAAGGGGAAGCGGCCATTGGCCTTTATTTCCATAATCTATAGATTTAAATGAATACATCAACTTGACAATAATACAGTTATATATATAACAATAACATGAGATCCGTTGGTACTGTGTCCAGGTTGAGTCTGCCAGCTGTCTGCGCCTCGTCCAGGAGCTGATTCAGGATGCTTCGGGATGGGGGGTCCACTGGGTTGAGGGTGATGGATACCCAGAATGTGTCCCAGTCGGTATCCCTCAGTTGATTGGTAACGTGCATGTGAAGGTTCCTTATCAATGGAACATAAAAGCACAATTCTTTCCCTGTTAGGATTGAGAAGCATGCGGCAACATTGTCTAGTCCAAGCCTTTTTGGGTTGGAGTTCCTTTCTCGGTGTTCCCATTGGAGTGCAATTAGTCCCGCTGCGGCCTCCGCACTGTTGATTTCTAGTGTTTCTGCGAACCTTTGGACCATGGCCTCATTGGTTTCAGGTTTGTACGCCACCATGGTCCAAGAGGTTGCGTCCCCGAAGATTGTAGTCCGCGTTTGTGGATTATGTCTCCACCCGGCTCTCGTCCATCTCGGGAGTCACAGGAGCGTTTCAGCCACTTTAGGGCATCTCCGGTATATGCGCGGTGTCACGTATCCTGGCCAGCGCAGGTTATGTCCAATCCAAGAGATGAACCCTGCGATCCTTAGCAATTCTTTGTCGTTTGCCGTCTTGAGATGTCTCAAGAGCTGCATTGCCTTTGCATGTGTCCTTTCTTCTATAGTTAGTTCACTTGTAACACTGTTGATACATAACCCCAATTACACTATTTGTTTCACTGCCTCCATAGAGGATTTCATCGCATTGAAGTTAACACGGAGAGTGAGTGGAAATCGACCATTCAGGAAAAAATCCCCTTTATACAAAGACCGGGATTCAAACCCTAACCTCCACGTCATTGGCAATCAATTCTATTGTTAGAGTGACAACTTAGATCATTCGACCCTTCGGGTAAATCCCAACCGGACAGTAGCTTGAACTCTTTTAATCTTTTGTTTAAACATCTTATAAAACCACGACAAAGAAAATAATAGCCCTCTCCAGTGGGCACACGAACAAAATCATCTCTCTCATCTAATCTAATTTACAGGTGATGGGTAGGTCGGGGTTGTAATTCCAGTCGTGTGGTATGAGATCTTTTCCTTCGATTATTTTTCACTCTATCTTTACACAAATGAGGGTATACAACCTCTGATTGATAATTTCTACTTTCTTCCCCTTTAGTGTAATTACGAAATATTATGATTGTGTTTTATTTATTTTGATTTTTATATTTATAACTTATTTTGTATGTTTCAAAATATTCCTAAAACAACAAAATTATATTAAATAGCGATCAATAAGCTTGTATGGATATAGTTTTTGCATAAGTCATATATAAAATGTGTTTAATTTTTTTCTGTGTGATTAAAATAGCTTTTACTTTATATTTACCATCGAGTAAAATGTGTTTGTTTCAATCTCTACGCGGAGAGCCTAAACAAGGGAAGTAGTTTTGAATATATTTTTACAACCAAATAAAGTTGAAGTTAAATATAACTCTAGAAATAAATTTAGGCAAGGAATGTCCACTATATGTCTACAACTAACGAAGGGAGGCAATGCCCACTATATGTGTACACCTAATGACAGGTAGCAATGCCCACTATATGTCTACACTGTACACCTGACGTAGGAAGGCAGTGCCCACTAATATGTATGTGTACACCTAATGACAGGTAACAATGCCCACCATATGTCTACCCTGTACACCTGACGTAGGAAGGCAATGCCCACTATATGTGTACACCTAGTGACAGGTAACAATGCCCACTATATGTCTACACTGTACACCTAATGAAGGGAGACAATGCCCACTATATGTATACACCTGAAGAAAGGTAACAATGTCCATTATATGTATACACTGTACACCTAATGAAGGGAGACAATGCTCAATATATGTGTACGCCTGATGAAAGGTTACAGTGTCCACGCATCTAACGAAGGAATGCAATGTTGACTATATGTGACTTCACTATCTGCATAGTTCAAAGCAGTAATTCTCAACCTTTTTTAAACCTAATTCCCCCTTCTGAGATTTTGATACTGCTACAGCCCTGACCCTCAAGTTAAATGTAATATATATTCTGAAATCAATGATAATAATCTTGCAGAGATACTATCTTGTCAACTGGTCAATATTTTCTCGTTTGAAAAAAACATGATTACAAAATAAATGCACTTCTTACGTAGAATAGTTTATAATTCTTATGGTTAAAACACACGTTAAAACATAACTTATATTAAATGGTTATAATTTATAAGCATAAGAAATTGATTATATTGTCAAAATTATAGAACATAATTACAGTATTTAATGTAAGATCCTGTTGTTAAATATTCTAAAATACTACGGATTTTTTCCAGATAAAATATTGCTGTGATAATATTTAGGTTGTCTATAACTCCGTGATCGAGCGCCTATCATCACTGTACGGAATAGATACCGATTAACTTGCTTTTAATTGCTCCGTGATCGAGCACTAATCAAATTGGTATATTTAATAAAGTTAAAGAAAGAGAACTATCGATGGCTGTTTATTCACACACGGTTTATTCAAATTACATCTGTTAATTACTTATACACACTACAGTTAAATGCTTTATATCAATGCACACTTGTAATAATAACGTAAATTATTGTATTCCTTGTTAGACTGTGACTGCGAGAGCCAGTGCTAGTGCATATGTGAGTCCCTGACTGCGTTGCTTGTCTGTGTGTGCTAGAGCGACTTGTGTGTGTGCGGATGCTTGGATGCCTTAAACATACGCACATACGGCTTATATATGACATACCCCTTGCTTCTTTCTCCCTTCGTCAACATTGTAGAAACTAACTAATAGAAAGAGTCCTGGTGACAGGTGTTGTGAAGGCTAGCTTCTTATTGGTATAGGGAATTGGCGTCTTTTGCCAAATACTGCTGAGTTGTTCTTTTAACAGGCAATATTATATAAAAAAATAAGTTTTAGTGGTGTAATCCTTTTAACATTATTTATTAAAAGCGCGTGTTTCTTCATGGATGAATCATAAAAGGATACTCTACATATATTACTTTAAAGAAAAATTAACTTCATCCATGAATTTTTACATAATTTAGAGTGATCCTAACCGATATCATTATAATTCTATTGCCTGTATTTATTAGCATAAAATTACTCCTGCAATATCAGTAAAAGCCCATACGCTTCCGTACAACTTATTTGAAATTATTTACCATCTCGCAAAACTAAAATCCTGGAGGACAGTATCACTCACTATGGGAAACATTGGTCTGTGGCTTAATTCTCGTGCTATCATCGTCGTGAACTGCTGATGACGGGAACATTGGTTTTCAAATCACAGTCGGGTATGAGAACTATGCGTATACCACAATAATTGGAAAAATTCTTTTCACTAATACGTAGGCCTAGATCACACAATAAAAGAAAATCATGTTGACTACACGTATAACACAAAGTTTAGAAAAATTGTGTTCAATACACGTTTATAACAAAATAAAAGAAAATTATGTTTACCACACATAAAGGCCTTCAAAAACGTCTAGTAAAACTATGTTCAATACATTTCCACAATATATCACTAAACAAATTCAAATCATGTTCAATACACTCATATCCCTAAACAAATTCAAATCATGTTCATTACACGCATGTCTCTAAATAATATAAACCATGTTCACTTCACGTATATCCAGTGGTGGGTATAGGGCAGGGGCTCCCAAACATTTTTAGACCATGCCACCCTTCAAATGTCACAATTTCCGTGCGACGCCCTTGTACCCAATATTTGTTTAAAAAAAGTCCAAATTTGATATGGTGGCATTTTTAAAAAGAAAATTGTAGTTTACATTACTAGATTGCATTCTTTTAAATGTAACAATACACAATTAGAACAAAATTACTGAACTCATTAAGAAGGAATTATAGTAGACATATTTTGGCTGTACATAATCACATGTGCACAATTTGTTCATAATGGCCAAACATATGTCTTCTTATATGACTTTTTACCGTATTTAAAATGTGTACGAGTACACGTATTAAAAATTTACATGCTACATTTCACTATATATTATAAGTTTTAGTTTGTCATTATAGGCGTGACGCGACGCCTAGCTTGGAAACCCATGATCTAGTTAGGGTATTGCATATGCCCTGGGCGGCTGGAGCGCCACTTAACGGGGGGCGACACTGATCAGTTTCTGTCTACTCTTTAATAATTTCTTTTACATTTTCGTTTTAATTAATATTTAGTTGTTATCTTATTTACTACTGAATTGAAAGCTAAATATTTGTTTTTGTACAAACTGTAGATAAATCAATGAGATTCATACTGAAAATAGAATATAATATATTGTAATATTATAAGATCTCATACAAGATCTCATGCCAGAACTTGGCCGTTGAGACAGAGCAGACCTAGGGTGCAAAGTTCCTAAGGCCGTATCTAAATATTTTTTGTTTGTTTTTATGTGTAAAATAATATTTAAACTAAACAAGCTTCTATTTTATTATTAGCACCACGTCTTACTATCCAATTTTTAATTATTTATGAATAAATAATACTATCAAAATTTGAGAATATATTTAAAAAAATATTATTAACAACATAATCCTATTTATTGTTTTATGACGTTCAAGGTCGCTTTGATTTTTTATTAGGAATTAAAGAAAATTTTAATAGAAAAGAAGAACGAAATGGATCTACAAGAGTGTTAGTCGCAGTGTTATGACAACTCTGCTGTCATGGTTGAACATAGAAGTAGTGTTCAACAAAGAATAAGTGAAAAAAACAGCCTGGCAATGTTTGTGAATTGCGACAACCGCTCGCTCAACTTGGTGGGTGTACCTACAGTCAAGCAGGATACAATGATAGTCATGGTTTTTTTATACATCGAAGCCCTCTCTCAGTCTTTAATTAACCACAGTGTTGGGAAAAACTGAAAACGCTACGCCTGTGGTTGTGAAGTTGAAGTACAAAACCAGATGGAGTGCAAGTACATGAGCAGTAAAGGCTGTTAAAAAAAAAGTAGATTGAGAAGATACTTCAAGTTATCCAGGACATGGCAGACCATGAAAATGAAACCAGTGGATCAAGAAGTGACTTTCTTTAACTTTCTCATTGATGTCAAGGGACTGTTTTACGACAACAATATTAAGGATTTAAAGCAGAAGTACGAACATTTGGGCAAATTCTACAGTTGTGATGTTGATGGACAGCAACTGTATGAATACATTTTAGATTGTTGAATGTTTTTATCAATACGGGCCAACACGTAAATCAAGACTTGAAGAGCTTCTAGAATGTATTGTTCGGTATGGAGATTAGAGCATTTTCCCCAATCTTCACAGTGCTATTCAGATACTGCTAACCATCGCCAGCTGTGAGAGCTGAAAATTTATACTTTCGTATTTGAGATCCTTTATGGGTAAAAGCAGATTGCTTTATCTTGCTCTGTTGATTGTGTGAAGAGAAGAAACAGAAACAACAGACTTTAAGCACATTATAGATCAATTTGCGTCAGTAAATATAATTGGTAGTTTTCTTGTATTGCCATTGTGTGTAAATAAAAGATTAATGAGCTGGTATAATTTTTGAGCTGATATTGTGGTAAAGTTGTTTAAAATATGGGAGCCAGTTGTTTGGACAGGGATGCCATTTCAGTGCCTGCAATAGGTACGATTTTATGCAGATTCGCCCCAGCGTGTATCACAAAATAAAGAGCTCTCTTGTTTATTTAACGCATATTACGTAATGAAGGAAAATTATGGTCAGTATACGGTTATCACTTTTTAAAGGGAAATTGTATTCATACACGTTTGCAATATTTACATTATTAGGGGTTTGTCTTAATAAAGGTCCATTTCCTTGTTTAAATTGAGTCCTCCAGATTGTCCTACTATAAGATTCCTCTTTTAGATCGTGAAACTTCATCTTCTTTCCTTGTATGAGATCATGAGTCACTTGAATGCGTAATATTCCTGGTCCCCCTTTACCTTCCATTTTTCCTCGTACGATATCACTTAGTAATCCATTTCTTCTCAATGTGGCCCATCCAGTGGGCCTTTCTTCTTATAACCACTTATGTAATGGTTCTGTTTTCATGTACTAATCTTAGAACCTCTCAATTAGTCACCTAATCTAATCAGCTTTTATCTTCTTTATTCTTCTCCAACACCACGTCTCAAAAATACCAAAAATGTCTTCGCCTTTTTACTTTCTCACTATCTTACAGGTAGAGAAAGTATTATGACTACAAAAAAACTAAACTCGAGATTTTGATGAAAATCGATACCCCCGCTTCCCCCGTATCCAAAAAATTGGCTTTTGGATTTCCGTCTGTCTGTCTATACATTGGAGTATAGCTTAAACTGTTTTACCGATCGGGATAAAACCTGGTATCTAGTGTTTTCATAGGGTTGCCCAGATCGGTTTTTGGTATCGGATATCTAACCCTAAAATTAAGGGTAGCTTACTGAAGAGCCAAAAAATAAAAATTCAATTTTAACAAAATCGGCTCTAACGATTTTGATTTAATTTCCATTCAAAACATTGATAAATATTTCAGACAAAATGGCTACTCTCAATAATTCAGCAAAATGACTTTAAGGGTCCTGGTCTAATGCGTGAATTCTAATTTTCTTCTTATATCTCCGAATCTATTTGATATATTAAATTACTTATCATTGAAAATGTGACTAATTATAATACAAATATTTTATTTTATAATATTATCTCCGAAACTGTTCGAGATATGAAATTACTTACATTGCAAACATGTAGATCTATTTATAATACAAATATCTTATCTGAAACATATTATCACAAAACCAACCATTTTCAAGCTAAACGCAAATATATATGTAAACTTTTCGAACACTAAAGTTAAAGTATTGTGACCATCAAAAATAATATAGCCCGAGATGTTAATGGATGTCAACGTTTCATGACCCATCGAACTCCAAAATGTGGTTTTTGCAATGCCGTCTGTCTTTGTGTCTGTTTAACCTTAAGATTAAGAGTAGTTTAGTAAAGGGCTAAAAGAGAAAACAATCTATTTTCTCAAAATCAGCCTTAACGATTTTGATTAAGATTCGTATCCAAGCGTTGATTAAAATTATAAACCAAATTTATATTTTCATGTTCCCATGAAAATGTCTTTCAGGGTACTTTAAAGAACCGGAAATTTCCTTACATACGCAACTATTTGAGGTACTAAATAACTTATCATTGAAAAATTGTAGTACTATTAAAATAAAATAAACTTTTATTTGAAATATAGATTTATAAAACTAATAGCTTCGAAAAAGTTGGCAAATATATTAATACATTTTTGTGAGCTTAATTTGTACAGAGACAAAACATATGTTTTAACGCAATATTTCTCTAATTCCAAAGAGTAAGTAAATAAGTAGATCTCTCTAAAAGTTTATGTTCTTTTTTCTTAAACCTCTTAGGGAAAATATTTGTACAACATTTGTAAAATATTTGAACTTTTTAGACTCAATAGTCAATATTTACCGTTTTTATGGGTCTAACTTATAAACGAGGAATTTAATAAAAATTCAATAACCACAAGTTGTACAACCCCTAATAGAATGTTGAAAATTTTTACCGGAAGTAGAAATTTTAATACAAAGTGTTGACACTTGTGGACCCAATATATATATATATATATATTATTTTTGGTACAAATATACTAGTGAGGACTTTAATTATTTAAGAATAAAATCATAAAATTTAAATCAGGGTTTCAAAATATGTTTAACGTAAAAGTATAACGCAATTATTTGTGCTCGGGTTTACAAGTGTATATGAGTTCGTTTGACATATATTACGAATTTTGAGTAAATATATCCATTTTAAAAAAATAGAGAGAGAGAAAGTCCGTGCGGAGCTCCATACAGTTTTTTTTTTAATTTAACAGCGAGCACTTAGCCACAATTTTGATTTTTTACCTCTTCGCTTATCTTCTTTACTTAAAGGTTCATCCATTTTCACGTGCAAAACTACAATATTAAAAACATTTGATTATCGGGTGACAAAACCGATAGACTAGTTGAATAAAAAATATTGTATAGTTTCACTAATAATTATAGTAATAAAACTAATAATGAACACACATACACACACGACAATACATTATTTGGATGGATGTTAATATTTTTAAACACCTGTGTGTTTTTACAATGCCACAAATAAATACACGTTCAGCAGCTATTGTTTCTTGTCAACATCAACTTAACTTTGTGAAAACAAAAAATAAATGAGTGTATGCTGGTATAAGAGGGTGGTAAAGATTATATATTTCCTTTTCCTCCCTTCCTTCCGAGGGGATGGTCGAGGTGGCTACTTAATTCAAGGAGAACAATAATGTTATTGATAGCTTAGTAATAGAACCCAATAAAACAATCCCGCATTTTCTTACAAAATTACTGCTGTGACCCTATCAAAATATGACATTATTTGATAGGGGAACGCAAGATCTAGGTTTCTAGCCTATTACTTTAATCTCAGAAGTACAAATTTTTTCGTAACGTGTCGTAAAAATTCTTTAAAAAAAATAGAACTTAAAATATAATTTTTAAAACGGGCGAGAGACCTGTTGATAACTTTCGCCAACATTTTGTTGAAAACCATATTTAAAAATATCCAACCACTTCTTAAATAAAGCGGGATTTATAAACGTCTGCAACGCTTCTCAATGTTCTCACCATGTAGCACCCTTAAATATTATATCTTTACAACTAAATCTCACAAAATGGTATTAATATATCTGCAAATATCTCAAATACTGTTGGTTTTATAAGGATATAGTTCATATAAAAGTTTTTTATTTTAAAAAGTACTATAATTTTGAAATGTTAAGTTATTTAGAATCTCAAATAGTTGCTGAGATACGGAATTTTTCGCTTCTTTAAAGAACCCTAAAAGTCATTTTCATAAGAAAATGAAAATATACCATTTTATTTATAATCTTAATCAACGCCAAAGAATGAATTTTAATCAAAAGCGTTAGAGTAGATTTTGAGAAAATTGATTTTTTTTATCTTTTCGCCCTTTATTAAGCTACTCTTAATGTTAGGTTTAAACAGACACACAGACAACTGGCATTGAAAAACAACTTTTTAGGGTTTGGGGGATCATGAAAGTTCTACATCCATCAACATTTCAAATACGATTTTTTTTTTTAGTTTAATAATTTAGTGTTCAAAAAATTATAAAATGTATATACTTGCGTATAGCTTGAAAATGATAGGTTTTATAAAAAATATGGTTCAGGTAAGAGATTTTTATTAATAATTGGTCTACATATAATCAATGATAAGTAATTTCATATTTCAAAGAGCTAAGGAGTTATGATAAAAAATTAGAATCTACTTGTAATATCGAAATCCTTAAAATAATTTTGACGAAATATTGAGAGTAGCCATTTTGTTTATAATATTGATCAATTAAGATAAGAAGAAATAAAATTTAAACATAATCATTAAAGCCAATTTTTATAAAATCGATTTTTTCTCTTTTCGCCCTTAATTTAACTAACCTTAATTTTTGGATTAGTTATCCAATTCCAAAAATACTCTGGGCAATTCTATTAAACCCCTAAATACCAAGTATTAGCCCAATCGGTAAAATAGTATAGGCACTACTCCGAAGTACAGACAAACAGACGGAGAGACAGACAGACGGAAATTCAAAAAATAATTTTTCTTGATTTGGGGGGTCATGAAACGTCGAAATCCATCAAAATCTCATGTTCGATTGTTTGACGATCATAATACTCTATCTAGGCCTACCTGTAAGGTAGCGAGAAAGTAATAATTGGTTGAGCGCAAAGAAAGCTAATATCTCAATAATATAGGTACATAATAAAATGTATCAATAAAATAAACGTTTATGACATTTGATTTTCTACTTTTTAAATATAATCTTATTTCATGCGTGGCCCGCGAAAAATTATATTTCATCAAAGTGGCTTGTGGGGTGAACTCGGCTGTCCAGACCTGGTCTAAGACGTTACTCTTGTGTTGGAATAGATTTCCGATGACAGGGAAATCGAGGCTAGAATCTTGTTGGGTTGTACTGAGGGTGGTATTTCCAAAATTTCTTTCCACCCTAGATCTACTCAAATACGGGTACACTTCTACTAAATTCAACATTGTTCATCCTTAGCTCTTTAGCGTACGTAGTTAGTATATATGCATATAACCTGAGCAGGAAGTAACACTCGGTGCTAAACAAAGAAAGAGTGATACTGTGTCTTTCAATAGGAAAGTTTAATTTGCTAACCAATTAAACTCATATAAAGAAAGACATTTAAGCAAAATAAATAAAAACCTAAAAAACATAATTTTGTTTTATTTGATCTTAACTAAGGTAATGATCGCCAATCAGTGACTTTTTTAAAACAGTCATTAAAATTAGGCAAAAGAAGACTCTATACAATTTAAAAATTCTCATAAATTATTTCAATATGAATGATACTTTAACGTCAATCCATACCATTAACTTAATTTATTTACTTAACAATATTTAGTTCATCGAAACCCTCTATAACAATGGTCGTTAGAATGTTAATGTTGATACAATTTTTAAAGTATCATGTCGAGGAGTTGGATACTCTGTACACATCAAAATGTTACTCTGAGGGCGAGCTATTAAGAATAATAGGAACTTGCGTATCGAAATTGTGTGAACATTAATATACTATCAGATAGGTGATCACTTAACTAATCCGGATCAGGACTTTTGTTAAACGATATTATTTGTTTTGGTATCGGTGATCTCTTAAGGAAAGACTTAACGGATTGAGACTTTATGGAGAGGATTATATTATGGTAGCGGTAATTTCTTACAGAGGCAGGAAGGCGAACTAAAACTATAAGGATACGAAATGTGTAATTTAGACTAAATACTAAACAAATGATTAGATATATATATATATATATAGAGAGAGAGAGAGAGAGAGATTATATATAAACAGCGTGACTCGTGTGTATGTGTGTATATACAAACACATACACAAGTCATGTTGTTTATCTTGATGACTGAATGAAATCATATTTGTAAGATACGACTGTTTATTACAAGATTTGTACACTTACATAACTGTGTGTTGTTGTATTATAATCTTAAGTTTGTCTGTTATCTTGTTGTCGACTAAAATCATGGTAACCAGGCGGTCTAGGGGTAAGGTGTCAGACTTCTGTGCTGGCGGCCGGGGTTCAATCCTCGGTCATGGCAAGGATTTACCTGCTTACCAAACCCTTCCTTCACCTCTGACAAGACATCTTGTGAATGTGGGGAATGCCAGACCTCCACTGTGGTTCGTATTCCACGTTAAACTTTAGGTCCTCCATTTCATCTCACAATCACCCTACCATTACACATTAGCGTAAGTGCGTACAACCCAAACGGGTAGTAAGACGCGGTGCTAATAATAATAATAATAATAATAATAATAATAACTAAAATCATCAGAAAGACCCGGAATTTTATGACATGTCATCTTTTATTTGGTATATCACAGATAATGCTCTTATTGTGTAATGTACTGTACATTACATAAATTCTGTTTATGATGAGCTGGTTGTGGAAATGTGGTTTTATTAAGTTAATATTCACTTATTTTATATTATCTTGGATGTTCAGTAGATTTTTTCTATGTTTGCATAGTTGTCAATTAATTTCTAGTCATTTTTAAGTCAATTTTAACTATTAATTTTGAAAAATAATATTTTTAGGCTATATCGATCTTTTATGGATCCATAAATACTCAAAAATAAAGTTTTCAACAAACAGTGGACGGAATGAGAAGATAATGCATGCAACGAGATTTGAATAATCTTTGCGCGCTAGAAAATACACATTCCTATTTGAAAAGCTGCACCTTAATTTGGAATAGGTTGCGTCTGGAGGAGATAAATATTACTTCTGAAGCAGATATTTGTATATCAATATTATAATGAACAGAATACTTTTTTTTAACATCGTACTATCCATTCGGAGTGTAATTATAAGTTTATGTAATAACTAAGCCAATATGTTAGGCATGAGAATCAGATACCTTTTCTCAGTCTCTGCCTACTAAGTTATTATTATTATTATTATTATTAGCACCTAGTCTTACTACCCGTTCGGGTTATACGCACTTACGCTAATGTGTAATGGTAGGGTGATTGTGAGATGAAATGAAGGACCTACAGTTTAACGTGGAATCCGAACCACGGTGGAGGCCTGGCATTCCTCACATTCACAAGATGTCTTGTCAGAGGTGAGGGAAGGGTTTGGTAATCAAATAAATCTGTGCCGGGACCGAGGATCGAACCCCGGCCGCCAGCATAGAAGTCTGACACCTTACTCCTAGACCACCAGGTCACCCCCTACTAAGTTAAGGATCCCAAGTTAGATTTCTGGAATGGCCAAAAAATATTATCATTGATGAAAATATGGGTTTGCCCTTTCAAATGTATAAATTAACTGCCAAGGACTGGATGTTGTGTCTATCCTAGCCTTAAGATAAATAATTATAAGACACGTTAAGCTAAGACAGGCCTAGCAAGCCGGTAGTGGAAATATATTGCTTGAATAAAAAATGACCTGGACCACAGGCTGGAAACAGTAATGGATGTAAAGTAAATTAAGGTTGAATATAGAATAGGTGTACCAGTATTTTCGTAGAGGGAGAATGAGAAACCATTTATAAAAGCCGCCTTCACTACACCCTAAAAATATTCAAACCCTGATCCCCTTATATTAATTAGTCTAGTCTATTGCATGAGTGGCGACTTAGACCATTTGGCCACCGAAGATAATTGTTTAGTTGCTAAATGATTGCCCAACTTCCTTAGATTAGTCGGTAGCGTGTCTGTCTACTGAGCTAATGGTTCCAGGTTTGATTCATAGCATGACTAAAAGCTTTATCACTGATGAAATGTGCTTCCATTTCACAGTGGTGTAGTGACGGCCAGGGGGCTGGGTGTTGTGTCTGTTCTAAATTTAACTTAGTTTATAATGCATGTGCTGATAAAATCATCTGGTTCAAAGAGTTCGCGTTTAATACCTTAAATAAAAAATGTTAAAAGATTCTCATTTCGTATATATATATATATATATATATATATATAATAAACACTCACCTAACCAATAGAAACTAAAAATATTTATATCTAGTTATTTATATATATATATATAAAACTAAATATAAATATTTTTAGTTTCTATTGATTACGTGAGTGTTTATTTAGTCATGTGCATTTATTACAGTTTTTTTTAAATTTTAAAGTCATGTTTTTAGAATTCCTAGCCAATCTTACTGGTTATTTTTTGATTAATTTTAGGACATCAAAGTCTAAGCTATTATCAGCATGACTCAAATATTTACCAATGACTTTGTATTATATTTTATGAAATAAATACTATTTCAGTTGTGATCTAGCAATTTTATATCTTGAAAATAGTTTTTTTTTTTTTTTGGATCTCGGCCAAGGTTGCTGGCGTGACACGCATGTTTGACGGTAGTTAAATAAGACTGAGCTAATTGATTTGATCACAGTAGAGAACTTGTAGTGGATAGAAACTGTTCGCTTGAGGATATCACAGCGTCATCTTGATAGCTACAGAGGACAATACACTGATAGGTAAGACATTTGAACTATTATAGATGCACTTTTTTAATTGGTTTGTTTTTTGTTTGTTTTGTAATAATAGCACATTAGGTCAACGTTTCATTTTCTTTTTTTTTTACTTTATCATACTACAGAGCCATGCAATATAAATTTTAATTACTATTATGAAAAAGTAGGAATCAAAGACATTATTTTTATAATAACTTAATAACTACATAATTAAAAATAATTTTTTTTTTACTATATTAATATATTATAAGGTCACATTAAGATTTATTTCAGGCCTCACTATGACCTCCACTTGATAAAATAATGAATAATTGCATGTACAATATTTCAGAGCAAATACAAAGTTTTTAAAATTATCATGTTCCCTAATATATAGAGCATCGCTTCGTAAACCAATGAACGTGAACCCCTGGGATGGCTATGGAGCACGCAAGCAAAATATACTAGATTTTGGTAGGAAGAAACTTTTAGAAAATATGAAATATATATAAAGCAATCTACTATGACAAAACATTTCTATTATAGAAGTGTTAGTGTTATTTTATAAGAAATGATTATTTCTATTAAAAGTGACAGATACACAGCACATGACTTGTATGAGCACCCTTTTTCACGTATGTGTACGTGAATGTAGGTATAGTAAGTTTATAGCTGTCATGTTAGGTTCATATTAGGAAATTTGGACTGTACTAGATGTTTGTTCTGTGAACACAGGACTCTAATAAGATTGTTTTAAGGCTGAAATTGCGATAGCTTACAAAACATGTTCAGTAACAGTGGAGCCGGATGGGGTAGGGGGATAATGTCTCTTAGAAATAATTCTCCCTCCACCCTCCCCACCTGGAATAAATTTTATCCCTCTTCCTTAGATATATTTAAAATTCTATGAGATTATCTAAATTGAAGCTAAGAGAATTTCTTATATAAAACTCCAAAAATTCTATATATAAGTATTAAATTATCGAAAAAAGAAAAACAAGCCAAGGATCAATCTAAGGATCAATCTAAACGCCTTCTAAAAGACCAAATTAAAAAAAGTTTCTTCAAATTACTTTTAGTAAATCTAAATTTAAATAAAACTCTGCATGAAGACTATTTAAATATTTTCTAGAGGCATCTAATTTCAAAAAAATTCTTGAGCGAAGACATAGTCCAAATAGCTTCTAGGAGCATTAAAATTAAAAAATGGAGTTTGGACTATTCTAATTACCTTTTACAGAATATAATTCTCGAAAAATGGGGCAAGGATCACTTTAAATTAGTTACAGTGAAACAAAGGAATGGCATTTAGAAGGGGGGATTGCTCAGTCCAGGAATAAACTAGTCCCCTTTAGATGTATTTTACACCTCATAATATTCTTGAAAATAAAGTTGAAAGACTTGCACTAAATTACAAATAAACACAAAATGCAATTAGTTTTAACAAATTTACCACTCTATATGGTTTCTGTAGGCTGTCAAATAAAAAAGATGCCGATAGAGTACTACTATAAAGAAATTCTAAAGGAGTATAGTTAAAATAAAAATTTCTGCTACGACAACTTCAAATTGCTCTAAGAATATTAAGTTTTAAAAAATTTTCCTATGAAGATCATTTTAAATGGAATCTAGAGACATACAATTTATTTTAAAAAAATTTCGCGAAAATACCACTTCGAATAAATTCTAAAGGCACCGCACTGTCAGAAATAATTAAAGTGAGGATTACTATATATTAAATAACTTTGAGGGGCACCCAAATTTAAGAACTATATAGAGGAGGACTACTGTAAATAGCTTCTTAAGGAATGTATATATATATAATTTAAGGTACGGAATATTAAAAATCCAATTTTTTCAAAAATTTGCAACACTAAGACCATTTCAAAAAGCCTCTAGAAGTATCCCATTTTCAAACAATCTCTTGGGAAGACTACTCCAAATATCTTATAAAACAATTTAATTTAAAAAAAAAATTATTAGGAGGACAACTCCAAATAGCTTTTAGGTACATCATACATCGAATATTTTTGGAAAGTTTGGGTGATTGAAGTCTTTTCCGTAAAATGTATGTCTACATTTTTTTTGCTTGCTTGCCCCCCCACACAAATAAATTCTCGTTACCGATTAGCATACTAGTTTTTTTGTGAAGTGTAGGCATCGTTCCCTACATGTTCTAATGATGTATAGAGTCTTAAAATCTATCTTTGAATTTCAAATTGAAATATCTCCTATTATCTCGCATCGGAACTGAAATTAATATTTAACTCTTCTTGACCCTTTGGAGAGAGAAGTACTTGAGATTGTCCAAAACGATTGAACTCAAAATTTTAATAAGTTGAGACGTTCCATAACGCACTGAAACAAAAAAAAGTAGTTTTTTATTGCCATCTATATATCTGCCTTAATGTCTGTATCTCGGCCAAGAGCCACAATCATTTTAATTAACCTGAAAGCTAGGGTTTTTATAAAATTTCCTCAAAGATTTTTTAAAATTAGATATATAATCATAAAATTAAGGGTAGTTTAGAGAAGGTCATAAAAATAAAGTATCGATTTCCTAGAAATAAGCCTTAGAGGTTTTGATTAAATTATGGTTAAATACACATATATTGTTTAACATTACAAAAATAATAGTACGGTGAGCTACACTGTCAATTTCCTGTTTTTTCTTAAAAAATAGTCCTTTACTAAAAACTCGTGAAGTTGGTGAAGCGAAATAATATTTCTATACACTGTTGTAATAACACCGCACCAAGGATCATACATGAAATAATATACACTTTCACTTACTCTATGGCACTAGGAACTAGGAACATTGTTACAGAAATACAGAGAAAAGAAATATCTTTGTCCACCAAAGATCGTAATCGTCAGACTCATTTTCAAAGACCTGAATTAAAAAGTATACATATTTGCTTATAACTCTGAAACTATTGTTTTTGTAAAAATATATTTATAAAAATTATTTGTTTCCTTAAAAGTACCACAACTTTACAATGATAAGCTATTTCCTATCTCAAATAGTGGCGGAGATATGTTAAAAATTGAAACATGTATCTTATGTAAAGTACCTTCAAAGTCATTTTCACGAGAAAATGAGAATTGCAATTTTTTTTTATAATGACAAACAGTGTCTAGATATATATATATATATGAAAAAAATCAAAATCGTTATAGAAAATTTCGAAAAAATCTATTTTCTTTTCTTTTTGCCCTGCAACCTTAGATTTAGAGATAGATAACTTATCCCAAAAAACCCTTTTGATAAAACTCAGATACCAAGTTTTAGCGCAATCGGTAACATATTTTTGGCTCTAGCCCGAGGTACAGACAGATGGACATACAGACAGATAGCATTGCAAAAAACACATTTTATTTTTATTTTCATGGGGTCATGAAACGTCAACATTTATAAAAATCTTGAGTTCAAATTTTTTTGACAATCCTAATAACTTCGCTACGATGTGTTGAGAGAAAGTAAAAGTGGATGTAACAATTCTGTATGTTACTGTTTGTCTCTCTGTCTCTGGCCGCAGATATGAAGAGGTTTGATATATTTTGTTAAAACTTGCTATCCAGATGTTATATAATACGTATAAGGAAATAGGCTTGGAATTGAATGCTGAAAAGACTAAGTATACTCGTATTATCACACAGAAAACAGATTGTGGACGATAATTTAGAGATTACTGCGAACCACATATTATTTGACGGGGTTAATGAGTTTAAATATTTAGGAACAATTTCAACTACAATAGCGATATTAGATTGGAAATTAGGAAAATAATACAGTCGAGAAATGCATGCATACTCTTCAGTAAGTTGAGGTCCATATTAATGGAGAAGGTATCAATTACATAAAGTCATGATTACAGAGAAAACAGTTTTATTTAAATTTGATATATAATTCATACAGTATATACTAAAGATTTGTTCAATAGGTTTATGTTCTCTCCATCAAGGGGGAGGTGATGGAGAGCTAAGTTAGTATGTTGGCGACTATAGAACACACGGCTAACAGAGAACATAGCTATGGGCTGAATGGGTCACCGGTCAGCGCAACCAGACAAGTATAGCATGTCAAGTATCAACTCTATGAAAGTTTGTTAGTCAGGCAGCCATTATAAAACGAGCGACTCATGAAGGTAACAAGTGAGCGACATAAAACCAAGACAATAGGGGTAAAGGGGGTAGTAATCAGAGCTTGTATCCCATGCTAATAGCCTACCATGATGATTGTCAAAAAATTTAATTAAATCCAGAACACATTTTAATACTAACCATTTGGGCTTAAGCTTAGGCGCCTTCAACAATAGATCTAGTCCAGTGGCAGATACTGCCTCGTTTATTATGTTCCATTATAAATCCAGTCTATACTAAGAGAACGTCTAAGTCGCCACCAGTAGACACCTGCACAGTACCACTAAATTAGGGAATAACTAAGCCCTAATTAGGGTATCCGTGCCACGTGCTAGAAATTTAGTATCAATTCCACAATCAAAGTTTATAATAATAGAGTATCTCTGTTTTCCAGGATAAATTACATTGCACCTGATGCGGCAGTCCACCCAACACTAAAGTTAAACTAACCATAGAGAACATTACTTGTGCTACACATAGCCTTAAGGAACCAGCTGACAAAAAGCAGTAGGGCAATACTACTAAATCCATCAGACACAACAAGGTTCACAAATACCAACTGACTTTCCTGGATAGCGCTTGGTGACGCTCCCTTGGCAATTACTCTGAATAAGGCATCACATTACAAATTAACATCTAATTGACTCTGCATTCAGATCAACTCTATCCTAACTAAATAGTGGGGGCCGATAAGCCGCATCCCATAAAATACCATACAGATAAGCACTCCTAGCATAGCTAGACTAATGCTTTAGGTACAACCTTGCCCCTCTTGACCCATAGGTCTCATATTTGAAACGAGCCTGACTGACCCACAACAAACTAACGTTAGGCACTCTAGAGGCCCTGGTTCAAAACAATTGAATAATTTTACATCACACCAAAAAGAAGGCCAAATATTGACATGCCAACGGCGATATACACAACACTTTCAACCTTGTCATAAAAAGCATACGCGAAGTGATCTATTATACAGATCAACGTGGGCATTCATATTACTGGCCTGATACACATTTTCAGCGTCCTGGCCGACTAGAATTTGACATACAATTCCACGACCTCAATAGTATTGGAGTCACAACGGTAGAGTAAACGGTGCACTCCTGGCGCAATGGTAGAGAAGGTGTTGATCATGATGTTGAGAGTGTGGCGGGATGTTACGCCCAGATAATACAAACTGCTACACACCTCAAATATATATGGCGTTGGCAAGCTGAAGTTGGACAACAGAAATGTAACTATTAGCCGATCAACCAGCTGTACGTACAATGCAGTCTATATCTATTCTCCCTCTTGAACCATATACCAGAATTACTATTACCGACTGAGCGCAAACGGGAGGGGGAAGAATAGTTTCAGCCAATCACAACATAAGAAGTCAGGGAGCAGCACGCTTCCAAGAGAAGACAAGTGCAGAGAGAGATATACAATAACAAAGAAAGCGTACGTGTCCTCACCCCACGTTCTCTTGAGACGGTAAATAGAGAATGATAATTAGATGACGTTAATCAGCCCGGGTCTAGGAACATGCTCACGTTAACATGTAGTTAAAGGGAGAGAAAAACATTCACTCCAGAAGATACGTGGGGGATATATAGAAGGATAACTAGGTTACACAAATGTGCGAGCTAATGTGCATTAGCTACTGGGTAATGGAGGAGGCTACCTAACGATCAGTTACATACCCTGTACTAATTACAAGACATTGTTAGAATAATAAAGTCTCGCAGATAATGGTGGGCAGGACATGCAAAGCTAATGGGAGATTCTAGAACCATGTTCAGGTACTGACTGGCAATCACAATAGTAAGAGTCCATAGAGAATATAACATTAGAAGGAACATGAAAGATATAGAATTTAATAGGGTGGACTGGATAGAACTATATGAAAATAAGGATAAGTTTTAATTAAGCGGACTGGATGGATATAGCTCAAGATAACGATAAGTGGAGTGCTAAATGAACTTTCAATTTCCTTATGACCTATAGTAACTAAGCACATAATATATATATGTTATAGGGCAATACATCAGGATTTAAAAATAAATATATTCTAGTCTTTAATTAAGGGTATTTTACTAACGAGTGATATATTTATTTAATTCCACATTTTTTGAAAATTGCTTTAACTATACTAACTAAATTAGTTTAAAGATGACACATTACCACGAATATTGAACCCGGTATCTTTGTTGGTGCACAAATGCTCTGCCACTAAGCTCTACAGGATTCGTCCATTGATAAGAGTCCTTCTTCCCTCAGTGTGCAAGTTGGAGTAGAGAATCGTTAGCGACGGATGATCGACACTCGAACATTCAGATATACCACAGCCACCTGTGTGTGGTGGTTTGGTTCAAAATGGGTATATATAAATAGTTTATATTCTAGACAATTTTAAATAATTCTTTTTATGGAAAACATAATTTATAATATTTTACTGATGATTGGTTTTTGTGAGATTTGAAATTTTTTGAAACTGGCTCTAACGATTTTGCTAAGACTTGGTATCGGGAGACTATTTTACGTGATCATGTATGTTTGTTTTTATAAACTAAATTATTTTAGGTCAGTTTGCTCATGATCAATGGTAGAAAATTTGATATTTTAAAAATTTATCTTGAAAATTGAGCTCAAATTAATATCTATGGATTGTTTCATGATATATCAGAATAAACTTCTATTTTTATAAACTAAAAATAAATTTAGGTTAGTTTACATACAGATTATTCTTGAAAGTTTGAAATTTGCTAGAAATATTTGGACAATTTGGCTTAAAGCTTATACATAAAGAGTTTTTGTTGGTATTAGCAGGATGATGTGTTTATTTTTACGAGGAAAACTTACTTAAAGCAAGTTTGTTAAAAAAAATCTTTTGAACATTTTCTTACAATCTCTAATATACAATATGAGAAAATCTATGCGATTGTGTCGTACAATTTACTATCAAAAATGTTTCTGCAACAAAGTATATTATTTAGTGAATAGTTTTTATTGAATATCTCCATTTTTATGTAAGGGAGAGATAAATTTGTGTGGTGCACCGTACCATTTATTTTACTTGATAATCAAGCTAGACAGAGAACAAATTGCTAAAACCTTCAATAGTAGATTATATCTATAAAAAATAACCAAAGTTCGCGTGGTTCAAGACGTCAATCTCACAATATTTCTCAAACTTTTACAAACTACGTTATCGATAATATATTGTTTACGGTTAAATTTATCAACGCATTTGACAGCTATCACGGGGTAAATATCTGAACAAATTAATAAAATGCCTACCCGCCTCGGGGGCGTAATTAGACAACACGCTAGTTTCATGTTGAGATAACCTGATGAGAACGGGGGAGATTGAGGTTTGAATATTGGTCGAGTGAACTGGGGTGGTATTTCCTAAATGGTTTCCCACTCTTCCTCCACGAAAATGCAAGTTCACTTCCTCTAAATTCAACCTACCCAATTAAAAATTCACTAGCGTAATTAGTACTTGGGCGTCTAACCAGAAAGGGTAGTTTTACATGGTGCTAAAAAAAAAATTAACAAATGAAATGGCAAATGGTCAAGCTAAAACAGATTATCGCTTCAAACGTTCAATAATTTTTGAAAACAAATAACTGTACCTGCCTTGTCATAATTTTGATATAAATATGAAAGTAGACCCAGCAAGTAATTATGCACAGTCAATATTATAATATCCTTTTTGTTTTGTTGGTAGATAAATTACAATGAATTCCAAGGTACATATATTAATACATTTCTCCAAGTTCATGCCACATGTTTGTTATTACTTATTTAAATAATTAGCAATATGCAAAGCGTAGTTCTTAACAATATTTTTGTTTAGACATTCTGTTAGCTATTAAAAAGGATGCTTATAACTGCTTTATATTATAGATTAATTTAACATTATAATCTTAGAAATTTACATAGTTTTTGACACAAATATATATGATTATATAGGCTACAAATAATAATTCAGTAATAAATTACAATATTCAAAGCCTCATTGGTGAGCATTAGTAATGCACGTCAAACTATTCTTGTCTGGCTTACTTATTATAGTTAAGTCGGTGTTTGAATCCTGGCTCAGTGTCATGAACATAAATTTTCCATAAAGGTTTATCAATCTCTTTCCACTAAATGCGGTCCTATTTACCCTAAAGTCAACTTACCCATTCATATCATTATAGTATAATCAAATTCATTATTCCGGAGATGTAATTAGACGTAATTCAAATATATATAGTGTATGTATAAAACATATAGTTTAATAATTATACACTGTGTATTTTTAAATAATACTAAATTCTCACTTTATATATTAAGTCATTACATTTACCAATTATTATTTATATATATATATAATATGGCTGCATAATATAAGTGCTGCTCAACATTAGTGAAGAACAATTGAACTTTAAGGACAATATGTGTATTAGTTGTGTATGGATATTGCTGAAGCAAATGGAGTATGCAGGGACAGTAAAGTGTGACAAAAATGAGGATAGAAGTACGGAGTGGTTTTCTGAGCTACATGAAGTTTATGTTCCTATCCCGTAAAAGAATGACGTAATTAGATATGTGTGAGTGTGTGTATGTATGTATGTATGTATATGTGTCTGTATGTATGTGTGTGTGTATGTATGTATGTATGTATGTATGTATGTATGTATGTATGTATGTATGTATGTGTGTATGTATGTATGATATGTATGTATGTATGTATGTATGTATGTATGTATGTATGTATGTATGTGTATACATGTATATATAAATGTTGTTCTGTCTTAATTTCAGGTGACAGCAACTTCCTTCCAAAATGGCCATCATATCCGATTCTATGATTGTGGACCTACTCCTGCTGTCTATTGCGAGCACCATAGCACTATATCTATACTTCACACGAAATTTCAACTACTGGAAGAAAAGAGGCGTACATTTCTCAAAACCTTTGCCATTTTTTGGCAATTTAAAGGATATGTTCCTCCAACGCAACTCTTTTGGAGGTTTACTAATGAAGGAGTACGAGAAACACGCTGGCCAACCTTATTTCGGGCTGTTCTCAGTCGATAAGCCTGCCTTCGTCATCAGAGATTTGGACCTGATCAAGAATATCTTGGTGAAGGACTTCGACGTATTTATGAACAGAAGTAACCCCATGGATGAGAAAATCGATCCGTTAAATGCCAAAGGTATCATTGGACAGAAAGGAAAGAAGTGGAGGTACATCAGAATGAAACTGACGCCGACGTTCAGCTCCAACAAGATCAAAAACATGTTCTGCTTGGTGGACGCAAAGGCAGCAAGAGTTGGCTGAGTTTGTAGAGCAACAGTCACTTAAAGGTATGTTCAGTAATACTAGACACATGCACACGTGAACACACACACACACATACACCTGCTCTAATATGTTACAATCAGAAGTACCTGGCGTTGCTCAGGGTAGCCACGCAATTGTTTGCGGAACTTCCCCAGGTAATGATTGCTTTTCTTTGATTCAAAAAGAAAGGGAGAAAATCTTCATTTTATTGCCTACGACCCAGTTTTAATTAATTAAAAAAAATTAAAGGTTAAAATTTCAGCTTCGAGGTGCATATTTTCGTACACAGGGGCCACCAATTTTTAACTTTCATAGCTCTACATCTAATAGATATCACAAGGCTCATGACAGACATAAAAATACACAAACTCTTCAATGTATCAATATTTATAGTAATAATAATCAATAAATCAATCATTGTTTATTTAGGATTTAAAGGAAAATTGCTTTTTTTTATCCAATCCCAATGTACCTAAAGGTACATCTTCAGGTCTTGGAGTTAAATATTAAAAAAAAAAAAAAAAAA
>CABEEJ010001712.1:87866-90366 GCA_901482245.1 Timema douglasi
AAAAAAAAAACAATAGTAAAATAATTAAAAAAACATTATTCTTATTATTATTTACCACCGCATCTTACTACCCGTTCGGGTTATACGCTTTAAGTACTAATTACGGTAATGGATTAGGAATCGGGAAGGTTGAATTAGAGGAAGTGACCATTTTTTGCGTGGAGGAAAATGGAAAACCATTTAGGAAAACCACCCCAGTTCACCCAGCCGAGATTCGAACCTCAATCTCCTCGTCCTCAGCAGTCAAGCTCAACACGACTAGCGCGTTAGCCAACTACGCCACCGAGGCGGGTAATTTAAAAAAAAAATTACACGTATCAAAACATTTCTCCTCATAAAATATTTACATATTTGTTTGAAGCATGCCTTGAAGTATCCAGTCTTTAATTTTGATTTTCGCTTTAATTATTTGAGGGATTTCTCGCAGTGTCGGTGGTAGCAAATTAAACAATTCGGGGATGGTACATTTCAGTTCCTGTTAACCATAATAATTAGAGTATTTCACGATTGTATACACTTCTTTGTTAGAAATTGAGCGGGTGTTAAGGGAATGGGTTTTTATTTGCTTGTATTCATTGGAATGGTAATATCCTATAAGAGGCTGTACTCGTATAATTGCTTATGAAGTATAATTTTATGTTGAATGTATGTCTTTGTTAGCATTTTTGGTACCAAATATAATTTTCAAGATTTTTCTGGCAAAAGTTAAATTTTGATTGTGTATATTTCTGTCGTTCCTCCCCAGAGGGATATGCCATAAGATATTATTGATTGAACTAATGAGTTATATATTATTACTGTAGTTTTGCTATCCAAGTACGTTCTAAGATGGCAAAAAAAATATGCCAATCCTTTTAGTTTGTTCTCAAGTTTTTTCACGTGCCTGTCTCATCTATGATGTTGGTCAATTATTAGTTCAAGGTAAGTATGGCTGTTTGTTGCGTCCAGTCTTTCGATACAGTCACAACATGTTTGTGTCCAATTATGCAAACAATTATGGCTATGATGCGTAATATTGACTCTTTTATGGTGAATTTTAGGAGAACAGATATGTATAAATTTAGTTTTCTTTGTATTTATTATTAGACGATGATCATGAGTCTGTATTTGTATCTCGTTGTAGTCTTGTTGCAGGTTGTATTCTGCTATTTGGAGGTTTTCGTGAATAGTCAATATCGCGGTATCGTCAACGTATAGGTAGATGTGTCCATGCTTTACTTGTCTTGTGATAATATTGACGTAAATTAGATACAGAATAGGTCCTAGTATTGAGCCTTGTGGTACTCCCATATTTGTCACTTTGGTTTCACTTTTTTGAGTGCTAATTTGTACATAGAAAAGTAATAATAATTATAATAATGATAGTAATAATGATAATAATAATAATTACTACTATTATTGCTTAAAGAACCATTTGCACTAATACAGTTATCAATGTCATAATTTTTGACGGATTACCACAGTCTTTAGTGTATCTGCCTATAACATTAATGATCTATTATTATAATTAATAATAATAACAATTTTAATTGCGTCAAGTGAAGTGTAGACACAAAAGCAGTCAATAACGTAATAGCCACAAGTAAAAAATAAAAAACTGTCTAGGGCTTCACTTTCACAAAAGATTGACTATCTAGTGACCGTGGAGGTCCAGGCTCAGACCCCGATTGGATGTGTGATGATGTTTTTCTCTTAAATTTTCTCCCAATAGTTTTCTATGGACTATATTTATCCTTAAGTCTGAACTTTCTTATCCCTAATGTAAATATACGGATGGTCCAAACGGGTAGTAATTTGCGGTAAGCACAAACAAAATATTCCGATTTAATTAAAGTTGTATTGTGTCTTTGAAACATCAGACCTGTAATTCTTATGAAAAATATTTCATTTAGAGAGCTTGTTCCTTCAGTTAGACGGTGTCCTTAATAGCTCATCTCACGAAAGATTAACAGGAATTTTAGGTTCAAGACATGGCTCGAACCAGAAAACGTATTGTAGTGAGGTTTTCTGCATTATTTATTTGATTAAAGTGAGATTGAGATAATAATGTCTATAAGCTATTTTAATTTAAAAAATTTAAAACATATTGTACTCTTTAAAATTTAATACAAAGTTTTTCACTGGTCTCAATTCTATGTTTTTTAATATGTTTCAGTAGACTACACTACGTTGAGACAACTGATACGAACTATAATACCTATCTAAGTTATGTACTATCCAAAGTGTGATACAGGCTCTTAAGATACATTGTTTCCATTTGTTCACAGGAAATACAATACCAGTCAAAGAAATAACGGCTGGCTACACAATCGACGTGCTCGCTTCCTGTGCGTTCGGTGTGAACGCAAACGCTATTGTTGATCGCAAAGCAGAATTTCATGAGATACTGAGGCAGATCTTTGAACTGAATACTATTGACTTAATTAAAACAACTGTAGCCTTTTTTCTCCCATGGTCAGTAAAATATCTTAAATTAAAAATAACCAACGACCATGTCGAC
>CABEEJ010001712.1:95366-116175 GCA_901482245.1 Timema douglasi
CATTGATTACAATTATGTATGTACTGATCTTACAGAAACCCTGCGCAAATATCCAATTTTGCCGTTTTTGGATAGAAGAACTCTAAGGGATTACGAAATTCCTGGAACCAACATTGTCTTGGAGAAAGGAACCTCTGTATTCATCCCTCTGCTAGGACTTCATAACGATCCCAAATACTTTCCAAGCCCAAATGAATTCAACCCTGAAAGATTCACACTTGAAAACAGGAAGAGCATTCCAAATTACGCTTATATGCCATTTGGCGAGGGGCCAAGAAAATGTATTGGTGAGTTTGAATTTATTTTATAATAATATGTTGTATATATTATTTAATTTCTCTTCTATACTAGTGTGTACGAATAGTAATTAAAAAATGCGAGGTTGAAATATATTATTGATATATATATACAATATGTGTGAATTGTGCAGCTTATTCTGGAGATATTTTTGCAAGCAATTTTCCCATTTAGTATGTATGACCATGCAAATCTTTTGAACCTAAACTATTTGTATAGTATGATTCAAACTGTTTAGTTAATGCTATTTATATTTCAGCACATTGGGAATAATAACAATTATCTTAGCTAAAATTATTTTCCAAAGATGACTTCATAAAATAATAATTTATTCGAAAACTAATATCTATTTGGACTAAACTATACCCAAACAAAGTAATATCTCTTAAGTTCCCACAAACAGTATTATGTGCATTCAGATTAATATATTTGTAATTATTAAAATGATATTGAGCTATATTTCATTTAAAACTATGTTGGTATGGGAAGTCAGCAGAGTAAATAGGGGTAACATGTGAATCTTTCACATAAACGTTACAAAAATGCATATCATGATTTAGAATTTAACATGAATTTCAATCTTAAAAAATAACTTATTTTTTTCTAACTTTTAGTTTTTTTCATCTTGTATTCCAATGTGTCTGGGCTATACATGTTTAATAGTATTAATAGATTAAGGAAGAGTAATGTAAAAATTAGAGAAAGTGTACTTTCATTGGCGACATGTAATGGTGGAAATCAATCTATTAAAGCTTGCCTCGGTTTGTAATCAAACCCAGACATCTTTAAAATCTGTAATATAAGAAATATTCCTTTGTCCACGTACTGTATCTACTTATTTTGGTTCAAAATCTATCAATATGTTTGGTTTTATGGAATGTAGCTTAGACACTTTCTTTTAGAAATTTTTCAAATGGGGCATGGCTTGTTTTTATTTCATTTGTATTACCTTTTCTAGGTATGAGGTTTGGCCTTATGAAGGTCAAGACAGGCTTAGTCCACCTTCTATCCAAGTTTGAAGTTCGGCCTTGCCAACAAACTATGATTCCACTGGTTGTGGACAAATCTGGTGTGATGATGACAACAGAGGATTCCATGCCTTTAACATTCAATAGAATCAAAACCTAGCATAGTAAAATGAGCCATCAATAATACACTAAGGATGTGACAACTAATGGTAAACTCTCTTAATGAACACATCAATGTATACTCAGTCGACCCTGAAAGGTAGTGGTATTGCCTTGACTGATAACACTAGGGCTCTATCTTATAAGCTGCACAGAAGTGTAAAAAGAAACCGGATAAGTATGTTTTCTTTCAAGGTAGAAAAAAGTTGACTTTATATGGATTCCCACGTCCATACAAAAAAATAAAAAGCACAACAGAAATGTTCACATGTGACAGCGAGCTCTAAACTAGTCACAAGATGTCTGCGCCCTCCGCTATGTCCACTCTGCATGAGATGAAATGGTTTCATCTTTGTCACTCTTGCAAAAATCTACTTGAAAGGGTCATTTATCTTTCACAATCAACTGACTCTAACCTATGTGAACGTGTCATGTAATTGACACAGACCACCAGCGGATTGAACATCGTAATAAATAGTAAGCTTCGTTTTATATTTTAAGCTAAATTTGTTTTTAGTACCATGATTATAATTTTGTTGTAGTTGAAATGTATCTAACAATTATATTATTATATAAAGTTTATTAATACATATAAATTTATTTTTTGAATAAAAACTATTTTGAAAATTAAAAAATGGTACTAATTCATATTTTAGAATGGAAGGAGGGCTTGGATGTCATAAGAATATAATTTTAGTATTTAAAAAAAATCACGTTATTTTCAAGAATTTTTTATTAATGGAGGTGCCTACTTAAATCATTAATTTGTGGATGGATAATATATTTGAATACATTCTCCCAATTTCCATAAAAAATATTAAATTTGTTAAGGTAGCATGTTTACAGTTTATTATTGCACATAATTTATTATCATTATTATTATTATTATTACTATGCATTATGTCTTGCAACATGTCTATTTTTTATTAGCAAACTTAGACCACCAATTAAATCTCTCTTCTACCGCCTCCTTTGAATCTCAGAATTTTTTTCTTTCCCGACTCTAGAAATATGGTCTATGATATATTATTGATTAAAAACTTATGATATACTAATACATAAATTGATTGTTTAGAATCTAATTTAAACAATATATTAGTGCAATCTAATGAGTTGTGTCTAGAAATTTGTCCATTTAAAGGACTTCTGTAGCGTTGAAATCCAATACACACCTTCGACATCTAGCAGTATCTACTTGTTAATTTGTTAATTAGAACTATATCTTACCCACAAATACAGATGAAAAATAGCAACAGTATTCTATATCATAAACAACCTTACATTTTGATCTGAATAAATTTAAACATTAAAATGTTTAACGTGTTCATTTGAACGATATTTTACGCAAATCACCGCAGCTATATATTTTAGATTAAGTATATTACTATATTAGAAGTAAAGTCCATTCACCGTAGGAATTGTTTTCTGAAAAGCCTTTTTCTCTACCAGAAATCTATTATATAGTAGGATATTGGTAGGAAAAAAGACCTTTCAGAGAGTAATTCCTACCGTGAATGGAGTATATATAATAGCGTTTTGGGCACTTTAAATCAGGCAGTATAGAGTTGGGTCCCAAGAATCACCCCTTGTACAAGCTGTGTCCCGAAGAGGTTACAGATAAAGTTTACTGCCACTGAAGTCCTGAGTGGCATCCAAAGGAGTGAACAGATACATTTTACTACCACCGAAGTCCTGAGGGGCATCCGAAGGAGCGAACAAACACATTTCACTACCACCTGAGGGGCGTCTGAAAGAATGAAAAGTAAGAAATGTTCATAATCTTAAATTAAAGTAAAATTCAATCAATTATACAGTCAAAAGTTACATCAAATGTTATATAGTCTAACATTACCTAACCTAACGATTAAACAGAAAAGAGATTTTATATAGTGATTGAATGTTATATTATTATTATAATTATAAGCAACTGACTAACTCTATGGCACTAGTAATAATGATAATGGTGGCTCTAGGATACATCAATGTGTAGCTCAATTTGTGGAAAGACTAATTAGTACTAATGTACCGTTGCCCAGGAGACGCCCAAGTGGATTAATCGTACATCCTTTTCATGGATGTTCTTTGCTTGTCCCAATGAGGTATCTAGTAAAATTTAATTAAAAATTATTAATAGAGATAGTGATGAAAGAAATTAAATAAACTATATTACTAGAAATTAACAACATACTAAATAGATTTTAAGTTGGATAGTTTGTGGTTGGTGACTTCTATGGAATTGAGATGGTTCCTTTTTAAATGAATTTCTGTTTTGGCTATAAAAATAAGTCTGTCCAGTTGGTAGAGAAATTGGTTCTTAAAAGCATTCTGTAACTTCTGTGATGAGGAAAAAGAGGGACCTAATATATAGATAGTGAGTTGCAACCAAGCCTGACCCTCAACAATGATATCAATGAGTTGATTAGACCTTACCTTTGGTAACTGGAAACAAACCAGGATAAACATACATGGAAAGTTAATAAATAATAAATACAAACACTGAAAAAGGAAGGGTTTAAAATAAAAGGACACGTCAAAAATCGTTTTAGATATTATTATTTTGATTTATAATGCTTATCAATTTAATTATTATTGTCTGAGGAGCTCCGGTTAGGTAACAATACTAAGGAAGGCCATGAATCTAATTTTTTTTAATGTTGCGCCTTAGAATGAAACAAATATTAAATTTGTAATCAATATAAAGAAATATAAAATATTGAAATGAATGTTGTCACACATAGAAAAAAAAGTATTATGATTCAAGTTAATTTAAATAAAAAGTTATTATGAAAAATAGATACTTGAGAAAAAATATTTTTTTTATGTCTAATGATGGCTAAAAAGCAATATGTGTTGAAATAATCTATAGTTTTTTATAATAATTTTGATTTAAATACTGTAATGAAATAAAAAATATAAAAAAACCTTTAACAGGAAAAATAAATTATATTTTTTTTACCTTGACTATCATTAATTCAAACAGTGAAAGAGAAATATGTCTTCTCTTTATCTATATACTTGTGTTTTTGTTGGGCACCACCCCTAGTACCTAGGGGAAAAATAATAGTCATAAGGAAAAAACATTTACCTCGGCTATCAAAAATTAATAATTAGACATAAAATATAATGTTAATTAATTCTTTGCATTAGTCTGTCTTTCTGGAAATAAATAATTTCTGATTATATAGGAGAGAGAAAAGAAATTATTACAATAATCGAAAGTTGATGAGTTGGTTTGACCTCACCCATGAATAATTAGTCCATATTGAAACACCATCTTCATAAATTTGTTTCACTTCAAATTCTTCCACAAATTTAAATGAGCATAAATATTGTAGTTCTTATACACACATCTAGCTTCCCTTCTTTACTAATTTTACTTTAATCCACCACCTTTGAATCACTATAAAATAACTTGAATTGGGAGCGCCATTGATTTGGCTCCATGTTGGACCAACAACCAGGAAGAAGACCCCTGTACTGTTCAAAAACCTTCCAATCTTCTAAATTTAAAAATGTTCTATTCTTACTTCCAAGTCCAAAGAGAAAGCTAATATATATAAAAAAAAGCTAAAATAAATTGTTGGCTATAGACTAGGGATAAAATAAAAATGAAATGTAGGTTTAATATAAATATTGAAATATAGCCAATTGAATGGTAAATAATGTTTTTTATAAAGAATTAAATGTATATTTCCTTCTGTCAAAATTTTAACAGCCCGCTTATTTTTTCTTCCTTTCTTCTTCTTTTACAAATCACGAGGTCCTCTACTAACTTGTTTGATAGCACTGCGCATGCGTTAAAACAAACATGGTCGACACTCAAAATAAATACAAGAGTCAAACACACTTCTTAAAAGGATAATTAATATGTTTAATAAAAGGTAAGTGTTCACCTTAAATAAAAATTCCTTATTTAAATTATTTAAAACAATGTTTTACGTTGTTCCTTACGTCCTTTTATTTAATTTAATAGATGTAAATAGTATCATTAGTCAGGCCGGCAACCAGCTGACGAACTTCGAAGATTTCACGGGAAAATAATTTGGAAATTGTTCACAAAAGTAGAAAACATAGGGAAATGCAAGGTAGAGTGGCAAATAACATCACAATACTGACCATTAGAATTTAGATAAATTGTAGTATTGGGCCACAAGAAATAAACAAGAAACTCGGTACTCACCCCATCGCACTGCTCCCCGAATCCAAGCGTAATACAACTACACACACCATCGAAAAATTGAAACTGATCGCCTGTTGTTGTGAAAATAGACGCAAAGAACTTGAGCTACGAAGAATCTAGTGGCAAATATATTTAACTCGTATACAATTTAAGATGACCTCGAAACGCCGAGACGTATGTAAAAGCTTTGGTCATGCGCACATTTTGTTCCCGAATGTTCCATTTCTTTGTCCCCCACTCCTTTTCCCGTCATCCGAGATCTCTGGATTGGATTGTATTGTATATATAGTGGCGGCAGGGCAACCAGTCGTCAATCTTGGACTTTATTATAGTTGAGGGAAGGATAAGTTCCGGCTTAAGATTTGTAAAATGTAAGATCTAAATTCCTTTTGGCTTCCTAATTAATTTATTTATATATATTTATTAACTTCTATATCTATTTTCTAAATTCTCTTTCGGCCTTTTGGTAAATATTATGAACAAATATATTTGAATTTTTTATTTATATCGTGTAATTGATTCATAAAAAATCGATTAGAGACTATATCGATATAATCATGTGCTCTGAGGTGAATCGATTATTGTATGTGAAAATATCGACTTTCGGTAACTTTGGGCTGTAATGCCGATATTTAATTCTATTAGTTATGCAGGAAATATCTTGATATTTTAGTAAAGAATTGGGATATTTCTATAGCGTTAAATTTACCTTGATTCTCTAAAAGATTGTGATGTTAAAATTTAGTCTGTTATTCTGCATTAAAAAAAGTTTCTTATGAATATTTTGTTATGGCTTTGATATTGTTTAGCGTTTGTTTTAATGGGATATAGGTTAATTATTTTGAAGACTTCTTATGGTCTAATTGTAAATAACCTATGAGACGTATTTAATTTTAAATTTAATATTTTGTTATGCCTTTGATATTGCTAGCGTTAGTTTTAATGGGATGTAGGCTAATTGTTTTGAAGACTTCGTATGATCTAATTGTAAATAACTTATGAGATTTATTTACTTTTAAATGATTAGTGAGGATAATATTTTCAGGATATTTATTACGTCAAGAAAGTACAATTTGGAGTCGTGATCTATAGATAATGTTATCTCAGGGCTAATGCCTCATTTGATTATTGTATTCTTTAATGCTGGCGCCCAATATATATATATATATAAGGTAATGACAATATATATATATATATATATATATATATATAGTCATTACATTTATTGAAACCTCACCTGCTACCTGATTATTGAAATAACGGCTTGTTGGAAAATTTTGTAAATTTTAATGATCATCTTAGACAGTTTTTTTCATATTTATATTCTCATATGAAATTAATGTCTTATTAAATAAATATCAACTTGAAGCCACTTCATGCTTTATTTTGTTGATTTGGCTTACCATACCCCTTAGGTTGTGTATAACTTAATTTTTTTTACTTTAATTCTGATTGGAATATCTTTTAACGATTTCTATTAGGTTAACCGTCCACGTATCATCGTCCGCAACTGGTGTTAGTCATGAGATCCGAGTTTAGTATTTCCAAACTCGGGTATTAAAAGCACAGAACTCCAATCACTCACTCCTATTGCCCCTTTTTATCCTCTTTTTGATTTTTGTTATTTGGACCTCCTGTTTGTTCCTTATATTTTGTTAAGGAGGGTTTAAAATTTAGTTAAAATCTTGGATAATTGTTTGGAATAGTTTCTGCTATTGGATGACTGGAAATTAGAAAGGATAAAACTCGGGTAGAATCAGAATAATCTCACCCATGAAAAAAAAAAAATCCTCTGTTGAGATATTGAAAAACATCTCTTGAAAGGGAAAATCTTTGTGATAAGCTAAAAACCTTTAACCATTCACAACAATGTCTTATACACTTATTCACTCTTCCTAAATATCCTTCTTATTAACCATCAAAATCAACCACTAACAATATATTTCAGCTCATCATGTTCTATGCTGATGTGAATTAATTTATTGGTTACATGCATAAACAACAAGCCCTAACCAATGGCGTGTTCTGTGGTCAATTCAATTCAGCCTGCGCTTTCAAGTTTGATGTAGGCTGGAAGAGAAAGAGAGCAAGTAGCTTTCTCGCAGGAGCTTAGAGCTTCCCCCAAAGTCAACTACTCGGGCCACGAGATGTAAACAACACGGGATCAACTCCCTCCTTTATATTAAATGGAAATGACGCAAGTAAAAAGGAGATTATCCCTTCCTCGCCCCTACTTCTTCCACAATTTTGATTATATAAATTTGTATGTTCTGCCCACCAAATCTATACTTATTACTCACGCAAATACCGAAAAGGTCACACTACTACTTTAGACAATATTCACCTAATGCTCAACGCTTGACAGACGTCCACGAGGATGGTATCATTGGTATTGCTGACGAGGAGAATAAAATCCAAATTTAATTTACAAATCTCCTTCAGAGAAAGCTTTGTTAGCTTACGTATGTTCAGTATAGTTAAAACATGATTTAGGTTTTGTTTTGTTGACTGGCAGTCACTAAGCCTGTCCATTTAGTTAATTTAATATAATAATTTAACCATGCTATTTGTTTAGTAGTAGCTCACTCACTCAGGGTATTGATTCATGTTTCTGGAACACTGCGCGTGTATGTGAACGATTTTTACTTTCTCGCTATCTTACAGATATAAAAAATATTGTGGTCCTTAAGAAAATTGAACTCGAGATTTTAATGAACTTTGAGGTTTCATGATCCCCTTAAACCAAAAAAGTTGTTTTTGAATTTCCGTCTGTTTGTCTGTCTGTACTTCGAACTAGAGGCTAAAAACTATTTTACCGATCAGGATAAAACTTGGTAACTAGGATCTTTATAGGGTTTCCCCGAGGGGTTTTTGGAATTAGATATCTAACCCAAAAATTAAGGGTAGTCTACTGAATGGCAAAAAGAAAAGAAGTCGATTTTCTCTAAATAGGCTTTAACGATTTTGATTAAATATAATTTATTAACGTTTATAAATATTACAAACAAAATGATTACGCTCAATACTTTGGCAAAAAGACTTTGAGTGCTCCGGTCTGATGCGTAAATTATATTTTTTTTTTATCATATCTCCGAAAATCTTTGGGATATGAAATTACTTATCATTACAAATATGTAGGTATATTTATAATACATATATTTTATTTGAAGCATATATTTATAAAGCCAATAACTTTCAAGCGATACGCCAATATTTAATTTTAACTTTTCGAGCACAAAAGGTAAAGTATTTCAGCCGTAAAAAAATCTAACCTGAAATGTTGATGGATGTCGACGTCTTATGGCACCCCCGAACCCTAAAAAGTGATCTTTGCAATTATGTATCTCTGTGTGTCTATTTAAACTTAAAATTAAGAGTATTATTATTATTATTATTATTATTATTATTAGCACCGCGTCTTACTACCCATTCGGATTGTACGCACTTATGCTAATGTGTAATGGTAGGGTGATTGTGAGATGAAATGAAGGACATACAGTTTAACGTGGAATCCGAACCACGGTGGAGGCCTGGCATTCCTCACAATCACAAGTTGTGATTAATACACGTCTTGTCAGAGGTGAAGGAAGGGTTTGGCAATTAGGTAAATCTGTGCCGTGACCGAGGATTGAACTCCGGATCCTCAGCACAGAATTCCGACACCTTACCCCTGGACCACCAGGTCATCAAAATTAAGTGTAGTTTAGTAAAGGGTGAAAAGAGAAAAAAAATCGATTTTCTCAACATCGGCTCTAACGACTTTGATTAAAATTCGTATCCAGGCGTTGATTAAGATTATAAATAAACTGGCTGTTTTCATTTGTCCATGAAAATGAATTTTAGGGTACTTTACAGAAGCAGAATCTTCCGTTTCTCCTCAACTATTTGAGAAATAAAAAATAACTCTCCATTGCAAAATTGTAGTATTATTTAAAATAAAAATAATTTTATATGACATATATTTTTATAAAACCAACAGTTTCTGAGATATTGGCAAATATATTAATTCAATTTTGTGAACTTTGGTTGTAAAGAAATACTACTTAAGTTTTAACGCAATAATTCTCCAATGCCATAAAGTAATTAAATATAAGTAAGTCTCTCAAAAAGTTTAAGTTGTTTTTCCTTAAAACTCTTAGGAGAAGTGTTTGTACAGCAATGATCTATCTCCATTTTAGACTCAATAGTGGTCAAAATTTATAAATTAGCAATTTAATAGCAATGTGATGGCATGAAGATTTGCAACACCTAATAAAATGTCGAAAATTTTAACTGTAAGTTGAAATTTTAATACGAAGTGTTGACCCTTGTGGACCCAATATTGATTTTTTTTATCGGTCCAAACTTACAAATGAGGACATTAATTCTTTAAAATTAAATTATAAAATATAAAATTGGGATTCATAAAAAATGTATTCTTGGGTTTGCTAGTGTATATTATTTCGTTTCACATATATTAAGAATTTTGGGTAAATACCACTATTTTCAAACACTAGAGCGAGAAAGTCCGTTCGGAACTCGGTACAGTTTTTTTTAATAGTACATTGAAACAATGTGTTCACGTAAGAGAACAATTACTGTTAGCGTACTCACATTTGTATCTTAAATTTAGATATTAGGTTTGTATGCACAATTTAAAATTTTGTGTAGTTTTCCATTTTTATATGTAGTATAGATGATAATAATACAAAATAATTTATATTTGGAATATTTGTCTGACTGATTGCTATCAGTAAACTCAAAAAGTACTCATTGGTTTGATCTTCTTTTGTACTATTTAATTTTCAGGGAACCTTGGTAAACTGTAAGACTATACCATCATGTTATCTCACTAACGAGCAATGTAGCGTTGAAAAGAGCGGGTGTAAACAGTGACATCATTCATCGTGATATGGTGGGTACAGAATATGGCAAGTGATATGAGCAGGTCTGTGGAGCGGAAGAGAATATAAGTAGGGATGTGAAAAGAGTATCGATAATTTACTAATATCAATATTTTCCACTCGTTACTAGTCTTTTAACTCGATACTTTTGTTCCAATACATTTACTGATTAGTACTCACACTCCGGTATTGTATCGGTATCGAAAGAAACAATTTTTTTGCTATCTTCACGTATGGCCCATGCTGAGATTAAATGTTTATTAGGGTGGTCTGTAGTTGAAGAACAAATTATACCTTTTCTCAATTCTCACTAATTTCCTGCTTGACAAGCAAGAAGCAACTATAGCATTCAATATAGTTTAGTTCATCATAATTAACAGCTGTTCTTTCATCTTTATTTATCAATACAGCTTGATGCCTGACTGGGCGACGAGGTGAGTGCTAACCAGTACTACCTCTTCCTTTATCAATGAGCACGGTCATCACAAACTAAACAAAAAGGATTTTGTAGAGCTCAATGAAATCATTCAACCTAAGGGTGCCCCAAGCAAACGAAGCAGAAAGTTTATGTGCGTTGTTTAATCAGGTGAAGCCGGGAAGAACGTCAATTCATCTTTTGTTTATCAATGGTTTGTAATAAATTTGATAGAGTGTATAAGTGACGAATGTAGTTAAAAAATGATACCTCCCAAAGGTAAATTATGGAAGATTTTTTAAGAAATTAAATAGTGAAAATGCATATTTTAACATTTGTTTTAAATTATTAAAAAACATTGTAACTTCCAGTATTAAATAAATTTGAATATGCAAATATGATGCAAAAGTTAAAATGATCATTACTGTATAAACAATATTTTTCCAGTTTAAATTTTCGATAAAAATACTTACGATTATCGATACTTTTCTTTCTGTACTAGTACGTTATCGATATTTTTCTTTCTATAATTTTAATGAGTACAGTATTGATACTTTTATTTCGATACCACATCCGTAGATATGAGTGAATCAGTGTTTATTCGTGGATTCTTGCACGCACATAAAACTCTGCTCTAAAATGATTCTTATTCATTTCTATCATTTGAAGTTGTCAAATATGTTGATGTATTGTTTAATGCGAGTAAAGCCGTGGGCAAATGCTAGTCTATCAAGTTTGGAAAAAAAAATCCATTAAACCGTTTCAGATATGTGGCTATAGACAGACTTTGGGAGAGACATCGTTAAAAGATCTACTTTTCAAGGTTCATACGCACATAAAACGTAAATATTCGTCATAATATTGAGTCCAAAACTTTTTATCCCTGTCTCCAATCATTTATCTAGATATGAAAAAGTAAAATACACATGAGTAAACGGTTTCCTGTCTTATAGTTTAAATGTTTGTTTCTTAGTTTCCATATTGGCAGCTAAAAAGTTTTTTATCAGGTAAATATTAAATACACAGGTAACATATCACATATTTGCATCAATTTATCTTGAGTTTACATATCTATAAAAAGGTTTGTATTTAAAGCTTATTGCTTAGCTAGAAATAAGCAATGTATTGCGTACAGTTTACAATTCATAGTTAAAACACAAAGGCTTATAATTAAATGTGTACATTGCTGATGTGAATTTAAAAAGTAATCATTGCGTCAAGATGGCCTTTTTCTTTCACTGTTAAAGTTTTCCGGGAACTGGTTAAATTACCTACCATCACATTATCTTATCAGCGAGCAAAGCACTGTCTAATACAACTGGGTGTAAACAGTAAACATACATCGCGGTTGAATGGAACTCTATTCGACAATTACATTGAGAGAGGAAGAAAGCTAGGTGGGGGGAGGGGGGCGGTGGTTAAGATTTAATTTTATTTTTTGCATCACATCTTACTACTTAGAGGTAGTTAGAGGTAGTTTAACTGCATTTGCGTGAAAGATGGTGGAAAAACATTTAAGAAAAGTCACACTCAGTACACTAGACAGGGATCTAACCACGATATCCCCGTTACTGGCTGTCTAGTATATTATAAGAGTAGCACCTTAGACCATTCGGTCACCAAAGTAGTTAAGTTCATTATTTTTCTTTTGACAATTTAACGAATGTGAAAACTAAATGCATCTACAACCATTCTTAAGAGAGAATCTATCTGTAAAATGGGAACATGTCATTAATATTGCTTCACAGAAAAACACGTTTGAATATTTAAAATTTCATTAATTCTTTATTCTTTAGCTTGAACTTAGTGGGTTAGATTTATTCTGCTAAGCATATTTTTATTTTGTTTCAAAGGGAATTCAAAGACTGTACATAATGAGATTTTTTAATGCATGCTTGATGAGTACCAAGAATATATTGTAAAAGAGATTCAGTACACCTCAATTTGATCTCTCATGGCAGACAAAATAACTTACGTATTTGCACAAACTCAAACAGTCTTGGTTTTTTGGTATGAATTAAATGGCCTGTACGCAAAAGATTATAGGGCTTTTCGAAACCCAAACAAACAAGACGAAGATGGTTTTTCACAATGTATTTTGCAGCAACTTGATCTGATTTTATAAAAAGACTCAGATAAACTTACCGCGCAAACATACGATGATGCTTCAGTTATACGTTGATGTGATGGAGGTGTAAATGTTAAAATCAAATAAAAATATAAAAATGCCAATTATATTTATATTTGCGCTCTCCAATTAAATACATTTCTCGAACAAGCTGGTTTTAATATTTTGAGAATATTTCTTTAAATTTAAATGGAATTTTCATTTTTTTCCATTCTACAGACAAGCGAGTGGCTTTAGAGCATTTATACAATATAAAATATCTCAACCCTCACAAAATAGATGGAATTTTCAATTCAGGAAAATACAAACAGTTTTCACTTATATAGATAATATTCTGGAATGCTTCGAAAATATATTGTGGCGTTCCAAAAATATGTAACCGAGGACTTTTCAAACTGATCCAGTGAGAATTTATGCTGCTATTTAAAACTTCAAAAAAGTCATCGAAATTAGAAATAATTTACTCCCTGCGTTTGTTGGATGGAAGGCAATAATTGAGATGCTCACATAAGGCCCTAATTCTGGAAAACAACCAATATTTAATTTCAATTTATTGACAAAGGAAGTTTGTGATATAGCTGTGTTTAATTAACATACCATATATGTATTCAAAAACCATCCATATGGATTAAAAATATTTCAATTCAAACGCCTCAATCAACATAAAATATTGTCTTCCGATTGTTGAAATTAACCAGTTATGTAGTGCATTTCCAATTATTGATAACAGTATTTTTAGAGAGCTTTAAGTTTTTTATTCGAGTTCATAAATAACAGAAGAACATATCGCTTGCTGCTTGAAACCATAAAATTTGATAACTTACTTTGTATTAGATGGTAAATTTAAAGAAATCCCAAAGGCGTTAAGAATCTTGTATATTATTTCTATGACTACTTCAAAAACTGAACGATGTTTTTCAACTCTAAACTTAATAAAATCCTACTTAAGAAACACCCAGAGTGAAGACAGAGTAAATTTTTCGGCCATGTTGTCTATATAACAGTCAATGATTCGTAAGATACCAGACTTTAGCGAACAATTAATTTAAAATATCATTTCAAACAAAAATTTAATATTAGATTTTTCTTTCTAACAATAAACTTACGGATACACTAATTCTTAAAAGATATTGTATATAATGTGTTCAAGGTAGTGTTAAGAACCTATTTATATATATTTTTTGTTTACTGGTGTGTGTGTGTGTGTGTGTGTGTGTGTGTGTGTGTGTGTGTGTCACGATGGATAGTCTTTGACTTTGAACAAAGTGAGCTACACTTTAATAATATTATGATTTTCATATTTTACAAAAAGTAGTTTGTAAAATAATAAAAATTGTTTTAATGTTGGTATAAGGTAAGCTGTTTTTCACCTAATTTGACAATTTTTAAGTGAGAGCCCACCCTTAAGGCTTACTCATGAGCTGCCACTATTGACCACATATCTGAACGGAGAATTATTCACACTGGTTCATAAGTGTCTTCATAAATAATGGACGCAATGCCTTTTCCAAGTCCCTTAACAGTGCTGCATCCCAGAGTTCTTCAAATCACTTGGGATTTTGATGGAATTTAACTATGGCACTTAGGTAATCTTTTGCTGTTTGAATCTTCTCTAAACTTTCCATTGGAAAAGGTTCCTATAACACTGGCAATAACTATTACCTCTAACAGGATAAACATGTAGTAATTCTAGGGCATATTCCTTTTAAATCCATGAACAAAAGGCCAGTCAGTTGAGCTTTTGGTCTGTCCCCACACATTGCCAGTAATCAGAATAATGATCTTATTCGTAAACGTTTTCATTAGCTCCTGAAGGGAGTGGCTTACAAACGAAACAATTTAATAAGGGTTATTCCTTCCTTCATTTCCTAAAGAGCAATAAATAAAGCAAGTGTCATTATTATGGATATGAACGCTAAAGACCTTATGTAAAACTGTGATGTGACATTAATTTTATCTAGGGGCGAGCTTTGAGCATAGTCAAGTTTTAAATCACGGAAAATGACTTCTCTGATTTGTACTCATGAACTATATTTCTCACCATCTCTTGATACGCATTCACCTTTCTATGGTGTAACATAAACTAATTATTACAGAAATCTTGAGGACTTTCTTTTGGCTTTTTTCACACTTACTGCAGCAATCACAAGTGTCAAAACAATCATGGTTTACGGATTGTTTACATGATTATCAATATAACTTATTGTATGTTTTGTAGCTCATATCAAGATCATATCAATTTGTATCGCTTAAAATGTCTTAAATGTGTTGAGAAATGTTTTTATTTTATAACTGGGATCATCAAAACTGTTTAGCTTGGATTGTGATTGACAGTAATGAGAGTTCTTGTGAGGAATACTATGCAAATACTTCTTGAACTGGTCCCATACTTTTCTTTTGATATGCCTATGACGATTGTAGTGTGTGCCTTTATTTTCTGTCATAGGTAGCCCCTTCAACATTGTTGATTGAACAGTTTCTAGACCAGTTCATAGCCTCTTAACAGATATTTGTAGAATTTTCACAATGCAACTACGGCAAATATCAACTTTCTTACCATTACCGAGAGACATAGATTATTTTAAAATGTTTTACATTTTCTTTGAAGAGTTAATTAACACTGGTTTTGAATCTTGGATCTTGCATCTGATTATAACTCACAAGCAAAGTGTCCTGTTATGATTTAATACCATTAGCCCAAAATATCTGATGACAATATTCATGGCGATCTGCAGAAATTGAATTGCAGCAGTTACTCGGACAGCACTTTCCAACCAAAACAAATATTTTCCTTGGTTTCTGTACACCCGCACGTCATTCATATGGCTTGCCACTATTTATATTTTTATTCAGTTTATTGTCTTTCCCGATAACATCACTGGTATTTTCACCTATATTGTCACAATTATCAATACACTTCATATTGCTCTAAAGATACACAATGTGAGCCTACAGAACGTGTCAAACCATATCTATAATAAGGGTTCATAGCTGGAAACAGTAAACTGTAGTTTATTGCGATATATTAAAAAAGTAAGATGTTAGTAAGTCTACGCAATGTGGAGGAAGAATTTAAGAATTTAAAAATGCAATCATGGGAAAAAAGACCAATGAGCTTATGTTCGATTTGTCCGGAGAGCTCCTCCCGCTTGGCTATTCAATCCATTATTACATGCACATTCGTACAGTTTTCTTTGTACAATTGGAAGAATAAAGACCTCCCAATTCAAGATGGCTTGATGCCTTATCTGATAACTCATATTTTAATCTTTATATATTTTTATCACCATTTGCTTCCTGGTCAGGTTATACGCATGAGGTATTTATTTATATTTCATATTAAGTATCATACAATTTCCACACGTCCATCACAGATTCTGTCTTAAAATATGGTTTAAGTATAACCCTGGACACAGGACAACTTGTGGATGGCTCAGTGGTAGAGCATTACCATACTAAGCGAAAGGTCCTAGGTTCGATTACCATGTCCATGTGCCATTTTTAAATTTAAACAGTATGGTATTAAGGATGCGGCTATCACCGTATTTAGCAACAATAACAGCTCGACTAGTTAATCCATCAGTATAAATTTGGCTAGTGCACTAAATTTATTTAAACACTATAATTTCTAGTATGTTACATTTTATTTAGACACACGATATTTGCTAGTATGTCACATTTAATTTCAAAACATTATATTTGGTAGTATGCTATATTTATATAAAACACTATATTTCGCTAGTATGTTATATTTAATTCAAACACTATTTATGGCTAATAGGCTTATGTTAGATTTGTACTAACCCCTATATATTTACATAGTAATTTAAATGTAATCTAAATATTTTTTGTTCCATATATAGATACTTTTCTGAATAACCTTAATCAAACAAAAGCTTAGTAAATATAACCTTTATAAAAGAAACATTCATTTGTAATAATGAAAAAACCAAATTATTCATTTGAAAATTAAATGTTTTTCTCGGAAATGTTTCAAACCTAGTTAAAAAAATATTGCCAAGTGTATGTATTTGCTCATCAGAATGCGACAGACTGTTTGTTTTTTTCACCGTGGTATACCACAGAACAGTGGTAAATAAAGTGTATGCATGCAGTGGCTTCTGTTTCCTCTCTCTCTCTGGTCAGTTTGTCACTAAGAGAATAAAACAAGCGGAAAAATAATACGGGAATATTGGGAAGGGCGAGGTGTGAATCTTGTATGGACTAGAGTGTCATAGGTATAAAACTATATTAACAAGTTCTAATAATATTAATTGCTAAGCGCCCCACACACGGTCAGTTTGAACTGGAGGACAGCATTCTCATATTATTTTGCTTAGTATTTCCTTATTTAATGTTGGCTCTACCGTTTCCACTATATAAAATAGAACCAAGTAGTCTTCACACTAATATCATAATCTTTAATGTTTACATTTAACAAGCCATGCCTAAATATATTCAAAAATAAAGTCTTTCAAACAAGAAGCCATTGAACACTCACAGGCACAAGAATGAAAGCACACTTAAAATAAAGTTATTTATACAATTTAAATGTAATATATTATTTCACTTCTCAGTAAAATTTTTTATCAATAGACATAGGGGACCAACACACAATGCTGTTTGATCCAAGACAATCGGCAGCAGACTGATGGACTGATCATTTGGACTGACTTCTCAACCGCTTTCCCCACACGCAGTCGGTTCCGACTGATGGACTGATCATTTGGACTGACTTATCAACCGCTTACCCCACACGCTGTCGGTTCTGACTGATGGACTGATCATTTGGACTGACTTCTCAACCGCTTTCCCAACACGCAGTCGGTTCTGACTGATGGACTGATCATTTGGACTGACTTCTCAACCACTTTCCCCACACGCAGTCGGTTCTGACTGATGGGTGTTCAGGCCACAGTCCAGTTTGATGGAAAGTCATCAGATCGTCAGTCCATCACTCAATATATTAATCAAATCATATATTAATCATATTATATTTATCACTGATATGATAATAATATAGAAGCTTAAAGCTTTAAACATAAACTCACCTTAAATTTGAATATATTAATCATATCTATAGAGTGTTATATGTTATATAAGCTCACATATCAACTTTCAACAGTTGATTATTTTTATAATTTTCTTGTTTCAAATATGTAATTTTAATAGCCTCAAATGTTTTGTTATCAGTGTATACATACTTTTAGTCTAATTTATCCACAATAAATTAATATTTGTTATAATATATCAACTCATTTAACCTTATGTAAACTAATCCCTTGTAAATATTTGCTAAATATTAAGTTACTTCAAAATATAACTTTAATTTTCTTTCCCTATTTTTGTATTACCTTCAATTAAGCCTATTCATAGGTAAACAAATACGGTTTTAGTAATGTTGATAGAAGTGCACCACAAATGGAGCCATTTTATTCATATAAGTTTGTTTTAAAATAATTTATTGTATCAGTTGTGGAATTTACTTCTTATTGCCGTATCTCACTATTTGGTTGGACAATGCACATATATATTTATTAATTATTCTATTGTTCTAGAGACGAGGGAGATTGAATTAATAGGAAGTGGACACGTATTTACTTAGAGGAATAGTAGCCAGTTATATAGGAAAAACACTCTCAATACATCTGACTGGGATTCGAACCTTAATCTTCCCATCACCTGCAGTCCAGAATTTTTTGATAGCAACATCTTGAACCATTCAAACACCAAGGTTGGCTGGATTTTATTCTATTCCAATATACTGTATAAGTTAAAACATAAAAACAATAGTTTAAGACCTAAGGTAATTAGATAAATTATCAACCACCCACACACCCCAAATTTATATTTTCTCTAACCACATAAAAATAATAAAAAAAATTCTGGCATGTTAAATAAAATCAACCCTTAAAAAAAATTATACAATTACTAATCGGTCTCGCCTTCTCTAGTTTTCCGGGGATGCTGAGATTGGTGTTCGAATATCAGCTAAGTGTACAGAGAAGGTGCGTGCTTTATTGTTGCTAACTCTCCTTCTTGCCAAATGAGGGCTATTTCCTCTAGATGCAACATTCCTTATTCCTACCCCCCACCCCCCTAGTGTAATTAAAGTGCATATAGTCCAGAAAGGTAGTGATACGTGTAAAAATCTTATAACTTATAATATAATATTAAGAAACGATAGCCTCTTGTGTTAAATACACCTTTAGAATGAACTATACATTTTGAAGAGACTGTATATGCTAGTGACTCTCGAAGGCCTCTGAAATATCTGTAGAAGGTTTTGCGGTGACTTTACGTCACAGATGGCTGGACAGCTTCAAAAGGCTTTCCATTCAAACCACGCCGAATACCAATCACTTCGTGAGAGGGATAAATTGCTACCGCAAGCTAGTAGATACTGAAACGCCTCAAGGTTAGACGGAACCTAGATGATTGGTTGGTGCGGAATGCATGAAAATGGGACCGTTTTGATCATAGCAAATTGGGCTTTTACTAGGAGTTTAGAGCTTGGATTATTTAACTTGATTCGAACTCGAGCCAAGTATTACAGAACTATCCCGATTCCGAGTATATTCATAATTTTATAACGTCAATAATATAGGCCCTATATTTGTTATTTTAAAATTAAATAATAATTTTAAAATGTCAATTCATAAAAAGGATGAAATGTGAATACCACATCTTTAAAATGAGAGATTTTAAAAATATATAAAAATAACACGTGTTAATAAATATGAATAACACTCATTTTTATAAATTGGGAATGCTTTTGAAAATAAATAAAATAAAATGTCAATTAAACTAGAAATAACAGTTTAAAAAACATTATTTAAAGTTAAGAACAACACTCAATTAAAAATAGGCCCTATACTAGAAAACAATCAAAATTGTTAGAACATTCATGTCTTTAAGTACATTGATATTACACTCACAATTACAAGAATATGCTCTAAAAATTGACGTCCAAACAAGCAAATCTTTCCCCAAAATAAACCTCCGTAACTTTGATAACCTTATAAGAAAACATAAAAATCACAAGCATTTAGAAATTTGAGCATTTTATATATCGTTTATTATTCAACGTAATAGTCGTACATTTTCACATTTTTGTTCCAGTTCCGTTCCTATAAGACTTGTTTCTCATGCGCCATAACAAGCACCTCTTGTAAACTACCTTATTACGAGATTTATTTTAATTAATTTTTTAGTGCTTATTAAAGTTTATGTTCAAATTTTAAAATTAAAAATAAGATGGTTATAATCTTTTTAGTGGACCCTGTTTTATTTAAATGTTTTAAGTTAAATATGATTTATTGCAATGTTTATCATAACTGATTTTAGACAGGTTAACCAACAAAATTCTAAAACAAGATAGTAGCTAATGCTAGTTTTGCAGTTGGACGTATCATTACAAGCTTTACATATCATAAGTTTAAAAAAAATTAGTGTATTATCGATGTTAAATTTTAAATCCAAACGAAATTTTAAATTTTAGAAAGTTAACATGTAAAAATATGTTAATTGCCATGCCACGGTAATACATTTACAGATAAGGATAATACAAAATGGATGAAAATATTGAATTAGTGTACTGATATGAAGTAGTTTTAGATCTCTATTACGTTAATAATGTGAAACTTGATATTGTGATAATGATTTTAACTGTTTAATGTTAATGAATGATTTATTAATGAAACTGCCGATCTCATCTAAATTAAATAGCCTATACTTACCTCTTTTTAATATATATATATATATATATATATATATATA
>CABEEJ010001712.1:116210-140076 GCA_901482245.1 Timema douglasi
ATATATATATATAAATATATATAGTTTAGGTAGTGTACATCAAGAGAAAGCTAGACAATGACGATCCTTCAAAACATTCAATCTCGATCCTGAGTTTTAATGACGAACTTGGTGACAAGTTTGAAATATGAATACACGCATAGCTCAAGCTTTTACTCACGTAGTGGCCATTATGAATGTAGGAGGTGTATTTCACTTCCTTCACCCTACTCGAACACTGAGAAGTGTTCCAGATGTCCAACAATTCCAAATTACTATAAATTATTTAGTTATTTAAAATAAAGGCCACACAAAATGCAGGCGACAGGGAAAAACATGTCTCTATTGCATTAAAAAACTTACATGCTAAAAAAATAAATAATTAAAAGTAATTAGCTTAGTTTAGACGATAATTCACACAAAATGTCACAGTTCTGGGACTGAGGTAAATAATTACGAGAAACATTTCACCTTTGTAACAAGGTAAATATACTAGAATGTTCAATGTATTAATATCAGACCTGGCTTAACCACTAAGCAATACAGGCACGTGTTTAGGGCACCAAGTGAAGAGGAGCATCACAGAATACTGGTACCATAGCTGTAGCCATTGAATTTTAAGGAATTCCAGATTCATAGAAATTATCTAAGCTCATATTTTTAATTATTTCATTATTTTACTACACCCAACTCAACCAACATTAGATTATTATGCGTCCCACGAGGTTATTTGATATTTGAGATAACTTTCTACGTATTACATGAGACAGGGATGAAACTTTTTATTTCGGTCAGTTTATATAGTTATAAATAGTAGTTATAATATATTTCCTGCTCCTTTTTAATGTTAAATAAATATCATATATTTAGTTCTGTTGTTCTGGATTGCCTTGTTTTTAGTAGAACGGAGGTGTTAAAGACCTGATTCACCTTTAACTCTCATTGAGTCTTAATATCTTGCCAGCTAAGCAATGGAATGGCCTTGGAGGCATCAACATTGGGCTTTACTTAGGCCATCATACGGCCTTAATTCTGCCCTGGATAATCTCCTTGGCAACAGGGGGTTTGGTAATACACAAATCATTTCCAAAACTCCATATCAATGTGAGTTGAAAAAGCAAATAAGATTATAATGCTATAATATGTATTTAAAAAATGTATATTATTAACTTCAAAATTATTATAATTTACTGATTAGAGTCACAGACAATCCTAAAATAACTAATTTTTAACAGATTATAAAATAACATTCTAAAATAACTGGTGATTGTTATAGTGATTTCAAAACTATCGAATTGTCAAAGTTATTAAAAATACAGCATTGTTATTATGATATATCCCTTTAAGTAGGGACAACCCTTAATTTTTATACCTACACTTGAAACTCCTTTCTATATTTACTAATTAATAATCCAAGTAAAATATGTATTTAATAATTCAAACATGTATAGTCATATGAGATCTGGAAATGGATTTTGAATCCAAGATTTTTAATTAAAGCACCAAGTTTTCTACTACTGGAATATTCGAGGCCATCTAGGAGAACTAATAAGAAGATAAGTAATAATTATTATTACTATTATTGTAAAATAATTAAAATGAAGAATGGCTCTTATACCCTGAGGGGCTCTAGAGAATTATAGGGCACATTTTCACTTTAAATTGATGTTTGTGGTCAAGGGCTAGCTAGCCCCAGTTTATACCATAACCATGATGGAGTATACATGAGAACGGTATAGCTTGGAGCAGTGGTTTTCAAACTGTGGTACGCGTAACCCCAGCAGTATGCGCACGAGTTTCAGGAGGTACGCGAGCAGCTCTCAAGGGAAAATGGGCAAAATGACAAGATACCTAAACGTGGCGGGAGTTTTCGAGGCAACTGAGGAATATTTGATTTTTTGGTTTACCTGATATTTTACCTGTCATTTGGGAAAATTTTACCGTGGAGCTACAGTACATTAGACTTTTAATCATGATCAAGTGATACAACCTAAATAAGTTTGAGAGCCACTGTTTTAGAGGATGTGTACTTGAATTTGTGTTGAGAAAGAGTGAGAAAGTATCTCGGTAAAAATACATTCAGCACTCCAGGCTCGGATTCAAGCCATGATTTCCCCGTAACCATCAGGCCACACAAGCCAAGGATCACGCCTTATCCCTTTCGCTTATACGTGTAGGTTTCATTCCTCACATGAGATGGCACGTGGACAAATGCTTCAACCACGTATTATCTAGTTTACAGGTGACTGGAATGTAGAAGTTCGAGTCTCATCTGCGTTTACTAAGAGTGATTTTCACTAAATGGTTTCCCCTTAACCTCTACACAAGTACAGGTAAATCTCTTATAAATTATATATTCCTCCTCCCTACCCAATTGGCTTGATTTAAACTTCTTAGCACGTATAGGTTCCAAGACAATTCACAACTAATTTTTATCCAACTAATTTTTCTTTTACTTCACCTAATTTAAAAATTTATCTAACACTAAACATACATGAGGCATTGAATATATATCTTGATTTTCTTACGAATAGACGTTTGGAGCACCTTTTAGAAAATTCAAATATTTTTTGTAGTCAACATTGAAAGCATTTTGTTATATTATTAGTGCTATTTAATAGGTTTTGATAATCTTTATTAAACGTGACAGCTGCGGATAGCAAGATTTTATGAATATTAATTCGTTAAAGTAGAATTAAAAACTTTTTTAAATGTCATAGATATCAGTAAGAAAATTGGGGTGTGCATATTCAAATAACATGATAGCAAATGGATCAAGGTATTAACAATTGTTTGAAACCTAAAAATTCCATCCAAATCTCAGTAATAGAAGGCGCTGGTACAATAATGGGACTTTAGGGTTAGGGGGTATGAACCACCTGTTTGTTGAGAGAAGAGAGAACGAGTAAAGAAGATATTTAATGTCAAAATTATTGATTGAGGTTGATAAACACAATCCTAACAGAGAGAAATACAATCGTTATATTTTAAAAATATATTTCATTTACTCAATAATAGATTTATAGTTTTTTTAATGATATATTTGGTGTTTATTTCAATTGTTTACAATGAAAATGACACACATAACATTGTCGCGATCAGGGCTGGAGCGGGAGGACGATACACGTGACACATGCGAAACAATATTTCGGCAGATCCGATCGTAGTTCCATCGCGGTCATTGTGGCGTTCAACATTTTCCATCAGTCGTGTGTTGTAGCGGGGGAATACCAACGTCAAGCCTATGGATAAACAAAAAATAACTACCACAGCATACACTTTAAGACATTTTACAACAAAACAAACAAGGTAAAGTAAATGGGGGCAGAAATAGCTGTATACAAAAAGAATAGAAGATAGTGTTAATGCTTCCTGATTTGAAATTCCAAGAAATCAGTGAATAATAAAAACATTGTGCATTAATGAAAAAGAAAGATTTTTAATTTCTCATAAACTTGATTGATCACAGTGTTGAAGATGAATACACACATGAGAAAATCCTCATGTGTTAAGGAAAAGCTGCCATAACGATGCGCTTTCTAGACGCTACATTTTCGAAATAAGATAAAAGTTATCAGCCTCAAATTTCTGAAGTTTTTGAATATCAAATAGACACACTCAATGAAATTTACAACTAATTTTGTTATTGATAAATCGTGTATAAGCAAGACAATACAGCAGTGGCTTTATAAACACATTTGTATGGCAACAGTTATTCAAGTGTGATGGTTTATTTGTATTTATCAACACTTGATTAAATTAATTCCTGCAGATAAAACTCTTCACCCAAAGTAAGATCTGGCATCGGAGTTGATGAAGCAGAGGTATTTCCAGGCAATTTAGAATGATTTGCGGAAGATTGGGATGTAAATTATATATCCTTGGGAAGGAGATGGAGACTATGACCGGGATGGGGCTGCATTTATTTAAGATTATGGGACTGTATTAAAAAATTGTGAATTGTTTTACATTTAAGGCTTGTGATGGAATGTGTGGGATGTCATACAGGCCATTTGACAGGATTGGAGAAGAAGGGTTATGATTTGTCTTATAAAAGCCCCTGTCATCGTTTAGGAAAATACCCACGATTTAATTTTTAATGGCACCTTTTGCATCAAGAATCTTTTTTTTTTTTTTTATAAACAAGTAAATCAAACTTTCAAGAGCTTATTCAATCCACCAATTAACTCTATTTTTTTTTTATTTTGTTTGGCAGGTTTGGAAGAGGGCAGGGACAAATCACTACATTGGGTTTCCCCTGTTGCCGACACCACCCCACTTGCCAACAATTACATTGACAAGATGGGGAAGCTTTGGCTGGTTTGATATGCGAGTTACAGGTTGTTTTCACAGACCCTTATCCTCGTTGCATGAGCTTTAAATACATATGACTTGGTACCAATGAATTGTTTGTACAAAGTACACGGTTTGAATTGTTTTGTAGCCCGACTCAGGACGTTCCCACCTGACAGAAGCGTCAAGTAAGGCTGCCTGCGAAATGGTTGGATTTCTTTGCGAGTTACAGGCAGCATACGCTAACCCTTATCCTCATGGAGTGAGGGTGATACAGTGAATTGATGAATTTTTTTTATATCTAATGAAGGATGGTAATGATTTATTGTGAAATTGTGATGATTTCTGAAAAGGAATTACATGTTTGATTAATAAATATACACTTTGTGAAGTATGAAAATGTGAAAGTGAAGTTGTGAGTGAATCTGTTGTTACTCCAATCTCGGGCGTTTGTACGTTCTTCGCTCATTTACGTCGTAGTCCCCTAGTGCACTTATGATGGGATTCTCATGGTTAGCTGATTTTCCGTAGAATTTAATTCTGAACTCTTGAAAGAGCTCAGTGAGTAACTTGTTCTGGGTCATGGCGTGGAGATGATCGATCCTTGTGCGGAAGTCCACTCCAGTTATTGTTCTGAGAATTCGATTTTGTACGGTCTGTAGTTTGTTGCGGTGCGTCTTGGCTGCATACCCCCACGCTACACAGCCATAGAGTAAGATTGGTTGTATAACGGCTTTGAATATTGTAAGCTTCGTTCGTTGAGTCAGTCGGGTTCCCTTCAGCAGAGGGTAGAGTTGAATATACACTGCCATCGCTTTCCTCGTGGTCTCAGTGACATGTTTCGCCCATGTTAGTTTATTGTCGATATGGATTCCTAGGTATTTAGTATCAGATTTGAACGGTATCTCCTCTTCGTAAAGTGTAAACTTGGCCGGTGGTACTTGCCTTTTCCTGGCTACGACCAGTGCGGTAGATTTTGCCGCATTGACTTTAATCCTCCACTTTGAGAGCCAAGATTCAAACGTTTTCAGGTATCGTTGTAACGCCAACGACGCGTAGTTTATATTCTTTTGTCTAGTGTAAATCAGAGTGTCATCAGCGAACAGGCTTACAGTCATATTTGTTTTGGTTGGGACGTCAGCCACGTAGATATTGTAGAGAAAGGGGGCCAGCACCGATCCTTGCGGGACTCCCGCCTCAGCTTGAACTTTCCCCGACAGTGCGCCCTCGACAGAGACTTGGAAATTCCTATCGCGCAGGTAGCTGTATATTAAGTGAACAACACCCTGAGGAAAATTGAGGGTTATCAGCTTTTGTATGAGACCGAGATGCCACACCCTGTCAAAGGCCTTTTCAATGTCCAGGAAGGTTGCTAATAGATATTGTCGATTATTAAAGCTGTCAGTGGCGTCCTCGACGAAATTTAGTATTGGGTGGATAGTTGAGTGGTCTTTTTTAAATCCAAATTGACAGTCCGGTATTATTCCGTGTTGATCTGAGTGTCTTTTTAGTCTCTTGAGAATTATTGTTTCAAATAACTTGCCTGTAGTACTTAGTAAGCTTATGGGACGCCTGTTCTGCGGAAAGATGGGGTTCTTGCCCGGCTTTGGTATCGAAACCACCTTGGCTTCTTTCCAGGCAATTGGGAAGTAAACTATGCTGAGGGCAGCATTAAAGATCTGTGTGAGATGAGATATCGCTACTTCAGGCATGTTCTTTATCAACTCACTCCGTATTCCGTCAAGTCCGGGTGCCTTGTTTAGTTTCAGGAGTTTTATTGCGGTTATGAGTTCCTGTTCCGTGACGGGGGATGGCAGGTCTGTTATTGGTCTTTGGATAAAGTTATAAACTGTTCTTGTGACATCTCTGTTGAAATTCCGGTCGTATATTGGATTGGGTTTGAACTGGTCCTCCAATGATAGTGCTATTGCGTTCGCTTTATCTGTATTGGTGAAGGCCATCCCCCGTTGCCCGTGGATGGCCGGCGTGCTTGGTTTTTTTGAGATCCCTTTGAGAACTTTTGTTAATTTCCAAGTTCCCTGCATGTTGACGGCAGTCTCGGTAACAAAAGTATTAAAGTTTGTGTTCCTTATCAGGTTTACAGTTCTTCTTACAATTGCCTTCAGTCGATTGTATCTAACCCGTTCTGTGGGAGTTCTCAATCTCTGCCAGTCCCTTCTTGCCTGCCTCTTTTGGGCTAGCAAATAGTTAAGTTCCGGGTGGCCGATAGTATAATTTTGGGGTTTTTGTGTTTGCGTGGTGTTTAGCTTGTAGGTTTCATTCAGTGTCGTGGTGAAAATGTCAATGGCCACGTCAATGTCCTGCTCCGTATTTAGGTCTAAGTTCCTTGGTATGGCTTCTTGGAGGTCTGTTGAGTATTTTCCCCAGTTGGTTGTGGATATTTTCGGCCTTCGCCAGTTGATTTGGTGGTCTAAGTCGACTTCCCATTCGCACAGGATTGGATTGTGGTCCGAATCGAGTTCTGGGAGAACTGTTAATGTGTCCGGCCTTATTTTTAAGTTGGTTAGTATAATATCTAGTATATCTGGTCTATTGAGATAATTTGCACGGTAGTATGTGGGAGTGTCTGGCGCCAGCACGATGTAATCAGTCTCGCTTGCATGGTCCTCCAGGATCCGTCCATTTATGTTTGTTAACCTACTTTTCCATATCTTGTTTTTGCTATTTAGGTCGCCTCCAATGAAGTAGTTTTCAGATACCGTGACAATTTATAAGTCCTGCTTCAAGAGTATTTTGGACGGTGGGTTGTATGCCACCACAAAATTTATTTAACCAGATCTGGTGTTCAATGTTATTGTCGTGGCCTCAAGGTTTTCTGTATCATCGATAGCTGGTCTGTAGTGTGGTAGATGCTCTTTGACTAGGATAGCTGTCCCACCTCCCCTAGCATGCTGTATGTCCGTACGATACACGTTGTAGCTTGTAATGTTAAGTCGTTTGTCTGGTTTTAGGTTTGTTTCGCATATGAGCGCCAGGTCGATCCCATATATGCTTAGCAGGTCTTCGAGTTCGTGATTTGTTTCATCAGTCCATTTGCATTCCAAATGAGAATCCTGTGCTGTTTAGTTACTTTATTCATCATTGTCATTAAAGTAGAAGTCAGTGGCCGCTTCGATGATGATCATGAGTTTGGTCGTCTTGTACTCTGCGTGTTTGATTCTGTGCAAGTAGGGTTTGAAGTGTTAAATCAGACCACAAATGTTCATTTCTTTGAATATGGATATAATTTCTTTGAATTCAAACGGGGTGGATGAAGTGGATTGCTCCGGCTCCTTTGTCGATTGTGTGGTGATCCTTTTGTTCATTAGTGTATCTCTGTATGACCTTGGTGTTGTGTTAAGGTTGGTAGTCGGTACCAATTTACTGGGCAGGGGAGGGAAGGAGACCCCAGATACAGTCTCCGTTCGCGGCAAAGTAAGAAGTTTGTCTTGTTTTTGTTGTCTTTGTTCAATCTTTCTTTCTACCATCTTTAAGTATTCTGGGCATTTGGAGTAATTGGCTGTATGCCTGCCCCCACAGTTTACACAGTTTGCAGTCGTAGTGTTATCTTTCTTCTGACAATCCGAGGTCAAGTGGGGTAGTAGACATTTGACAAATCTCGGGTTGTTTGCGCAGTTGTTCTTGGTATGGCCAAACTTCTGGCACCTGTGGCATTGTAGTATGTGGTTTTGTGTCTGAAAGTAATGTTCAACCTTAACCCTTGTATTGTTTATGGCAGTCTCTTGGAATATTTTGTAGTTCTTGTCTGTCCTCGCCAGTGTACAGACAAAGATTGGAAGTAGCTTTATGATATCCTGTGAGTTGTGCTCTGTTTGTGTCTTTGCCTTAAATTGTCGTACGTCAGTTGTTGTATAGCCTAGCGCCAGTATCTCCTCTTTTATGTCTTCTACCGGCATGTTTGGTGGTAGTCCCTTAATTACGACCTTGAGGGGTTTGTCACGTGGCAGAGTATAGGTGTTGTATTCCTGTTTCGATTTCTTGAGAAGGACTTGTAATCCTTTAAAATCTTCAAGAGTGGTCGTGTGGATTTTTAGTCCATCTTTAATATAGAACACCTTAAAGGGCCCTATCATGTCTGTTCTCATGGCATTGACGATATTTGTGTAGTTAGCTGTCCCTGCAATTACAATGGGTGGTAGTTTAGTCTTGGTATTTTGTGTTCCAGAGTTGCTGGTTCCGCTAGAGCTTGTACTTGGTACGTTTGTAGTTTCCATTTGTTCTACGTTGTCTGAGAGAGTCTCGTATTGATTTGAAACTTAAACCGCCTTAGGAGGTTTGTCCTCTGCGGCTTTAAATAGTAATTTTCTCTTGAGAACCGTTGCTGCAACGAATTCACTGTCTCCCCCTTCCTCGTCTAGTTGTTCTACATCAACGTCCTCGTCCAGGTCCCTGGACCAGTCCTGTGTCAAATGCCTCCTTTGGTGAATAAGGTCATTTGACGTAGGTTTGTCCATTCTGTAAGTTGTTGGCCCTGAAATGGGCCGACAACACTTTGAGCAATGTTTGTTATATTTGTGGTATTTGTTTGTTTCTTGGTCTCAATAAGTAGTTTGTCAGGTTAAAGTCAGGTTTGTTGTATATTTTACCTTTTTCAATCGTTGAATTTGGGCAGAATTAGCCATCTATTCAGAATAGGCCGGAACCTCAGCTGAGGTGACTCAAATCACTACAAATCCCTATTGACAGTATTTATATGAATTTCCAGTAAATGCGTTATTTCTTCATTTTCTTTCTTCTGTACAGTTGGAATCTGTAGTGCCATTAAAACATAATATGGCACTGATAATAAGTACGGTCAATAGTAATTACTATAGGTTAGAGAGTGGGTCAGTATGGTCACTTGGCCATAATCCAAAAAAAGAGAGTCTCTCTTCAATAAAACGCTTCTTAATGGCCAGTTTGCATATATTTTGGTGAGGGTCTTCAAAATCTGAATGTGGTCTAGGCCATTGAAATATGTGAACTGGTAATATTATTTCTGTTACTTTACGGATACCCACAACAGAAGAATGGCTAGTCATTGTTGAACAACTTGAATAAATGTGTCCATTTCCTCATTGCTTAGGGGTGTTGGATGTCAAAAATGTGGTTCTGTAAGCGTCTTTTAATAAAGGAAGTGAATTTTTAAATTTATAAATCAGCACTTATCTTTATTCTTTTTGCCTTGGTCGATGCCTTCGTCTATATTGGCTGTCAGGGCAGAATTTTAGAAAATGGTGTTTTAAAAACATTCTATCTTATAAAACTTATTAAGAACAAAATATACTGATTATTCTAAAACCTTTACGATTTGAAGGATGTACAAAAATATGTTTTTTTCCAATCGGTAATAAAGCATTTGCACTTAGCACAATATTTAATAAAATATTCCCGGGAATGTAACCTAAATGTTTCCACCAAATAAATTTTAATTAAAGGGCCCGAAGAGCTCATAGAGTTTTCAAAAATTGTATTTGGAATGTATTCAACATTGTTTAAATTAATTCTAAACCCACTACTATTACTTCCCGCAAAAGCTGCATTCACGGTGACGACTGTAAACCAAAATTCACAATTTCTTACAAATAAATAAATAATCATTGAATATTTACTCAACATCATAATGTATGGATTCTAAAGTATAAGGACAGTTATTCTCTGTGTCTTAAAGACATAGAAAATGAAAATATGAGAATACATTCTTTTAGATGTGTTCCTCGAAAGTCTCCTGTTGATACAATCAAAATAATACAAGAAATAACAGATTTTTCATGAAAAAAAGAATTTTTGATTGGAAAACTAATAATGCGTAAACGGCAAACATTTAAAAAAAAGGTTCTACTCAGTTATAAAATGCAGAAAATGAGATCAAACAATTTTAAATTTCATAAATTGTCCTTGCATTTTTTTACCGTAGCATTGGTTATACTTTGGAAGTAACAAAGTTAAACCTTATCGTGCTCCTAGTTTCCAATGGTTTATCCTTTTGCAACAAGAATCGCAAACTTTTAAAAGCAAACCATTTGCTTTTATACACTTAATCAGCATCTGTAGTAATGTGAGAATAAAATTTTCAAAATATAGTTTAGATAAAACTTTATTAGCTATAGCAAATGTGCCTATATTATTACACACCTATAATAAATGTTGCAGTTCTAGAGTTTAATAGTCTAAATAAACCAATGGTACGCTGCACCGCACAGACTTTCTCCCGCTTTTATCTTAAAATAGACATTTAAAAACTCGTTTGAATTTTAAAAGGAACTAATAGGTCTATACATTGTTGTAGAAATACTACATCAAATATTGTAAGTGAAATAACATCCACTGTTACTTACTCTATGGCTTTAAGAACTAGGAACACTTTTACAGAAAAAGTGATAAAAGATAAACATCTTTGTTCACCAAAGAGCATAAAAATCAAATTCATTTTTAAAGACCTTAATTAAAAAGTATATATATTTGCTTATAACTCAGAAACTATTAGTTTTATAAAATATATATATATTTCTTTAATAGTAGCCTACTACAACTTTACAATAATAGATTAATTCGTATCTCAAATAGTTACAGAAAAATCGGAAAATTTCTACCATTTTCATGAGAAAATTAGAATTGCCATCTTGTTCATAATGATAATAAATAAACAAACCTTCAATTTAGGATTAGATATCTAATTCCAAAAAAACCTCGGGGAGACCTTATAAAAACACCAGATATCAAATTTTATACCAATCAATAAAACAGTTTTGGCTCTAGCCCGAAGTGCAAACAGAAAGATAGCATCATAAATAAACTTTTTTTAAGGGTGGATCATGGAACGTCAACATTTATCAAAATCATGAGTTCGATGTTCTTTTGACAATCACAATACTTTCTTTCCTAGGTGTCAAGAGGAAGCAAAACTAAACACAATATAAACATTGTTCTTTAATTTAGCATTAAAATGTAATAAAAATCAGTTATTTTCTTAATAAATACATAGGGGTTCCTTAATCACAACACTAACATATACATTACTGTTTACTTTTGATTGTTCCAATATTTGCTATAATTTAACTCTTTTCTCTTCTTAGTATTGACCATAACATTGTCATTATTTTTATTACTGGCATCCACATTAGTTCCCATTTTTCCTGATATCTATTCCCACGAATCATTGGGTTGAATTTTACTAAAAAGGTGTTTCACACTCTGAAACAATATTTTATATTTATATTAAATTAAAAATACTAATATTCTCAGTCGACTGCATCTTACTGCACTAAGAAAATTGAATGAATAAAACATGAGCCGCGACAGTTTTTGTTTCGGGGAACATCCAGGCATATCGTATTTTCACCTCAATATTCCTCTGATGAGACGACGAAATACTGACTCGAAGAGGGATTGCAGTGTTCTGAGACGCGTGTCGCTCTTTAGTTTGCGCCGATGCTACAAGAAGGTATCGCCTAAAATACCGCATTCAAGAAATGCGTCGAGGATATGATACGAGATTCATTAACAAGAGTGGACCTTGATCAAGGTGGCTTCAAATGCATTCAGGGACCCTTTACAAACTTCTTAACTCTCGATTGAGTGATTACAAAGTTTATCTAAGGCTTTAGCACCATTCCAATTAGAGAACCTTAAGGTTTTGCACTTAGTCCATACCGAGTCCCGAGCCGACTAAAGACAAGAAACTTCCACACTAAGCAAACACGCTCCGTGTTACTCGGTTGATTAATCAGGAGCTGGAGAGGATACTATAGTGGGACTAAGGTTTAAAGATACTCTTAGACTAACTATATAATAAGGTTAGTAGTGTAGCTGACATTTCCAATATTGCATAGGGTTTATTTAATAGATTATACAAATTGCATCGTCTGAACCTGTGGCTTGGAGTGTGAGTATATGGAAGTATATTTAGTAAAATTAGTGGCGCACTCAGAGAGGTAAAAGCGGGGCATATGTACACATATGAATACAAATAATTTTACTAAAAACTTAACTTTTGTAAGGTACATGAATAAATCGTATGGTGCCCCGCAGAGACTTTCTCACACCTCTACCAAAAAATAGAGACATTACTTAAAACTAATAATACAAGTGAAACTAATTAATTTAAATTGTTGCAGAAACATATGGGGAAAAAAAGATAACTTCTCATCAAAGAACATGGATAGAATAACATACTTTGTTAATGAGATATTTTGAAGAAAAAAAGAACATCCCTGTTCACCAAAGAGCAAAAAATAAGTATTTGCTTAATATAAAGCTTGAAAACGGCTGGTTTTATAAAAATATATTTCGAGAAAATTTTTGTATTTTTGGCATTCCTTAAACATTACAATAATAAGTTCCATCTCAAATAATCTTGGATGTATAGTAAAAATCGAAGATATCCATTTATGTAAGGTATAACACCCTCTTAGTCGTTCTCATGGAAAATTGAGAGGTACAATTTGGTTTATAATGTTAAACAGTGTATAATACGAATTTTAATCATATAGCCCTATCTATAAACGATTTCGAGAAAACAACTTTTTTCCTCTTTTTCCTCTATTTTTAATCTACCCTTGACTTTAGGGTTTAATAGATCACTACGAAAATCCCTCTTGCCAGCCTTGTGAATCTCTTATACATCATGTCTTAGCCTGATCAGTAAAATGTTTTCGGCTCTAGGCTGAGCTACAAACATACATATGGCATCGCGAAAACTAATTTTGCGGGTTCAGGGGCTTATTAAACGTCAACATCCATTAAAATTTTGAATTGTATATTTTTTATGACCACATTATTCCGATGGTCATGACAGAATATAAATATAGCTCTGAAGAGGTGCTGAATGGATATTATATATATAAAAAGACAAGTCTTACGACAGTATATTTAAAATCTAGATGCATATATCTTTATACACACTAAAAGCTCCTGTAAATTACCATATGGAAAAACTATAGCTATTGGGAGTCAAAAGGTGGCCAACATATCTAAAGGATATACTCAAGATTTAAAACTCACAGATACAGAAACGCGTAACTGTATCGAGGGTTTATTGGCAGTCATAGGACGACCGCCCAGAGTACGATGACATTCCTAAGATTTAAACAATGGTAGGGCTCGGGTAGGGATGAACGGTCGGTTCATGACCCGGAGTTCATCCGGAGACTGACTGAGTAGCAATATTTCTACCCACTTCGGTGACCATATGGTTTAATGCACTACTCTGGAAATACTAGACGGCCAATGACCTGGGCTCATTCCCTGACCGGTGCACGGAGAGTGGTTTCCCCTAAATGGTTTTTCACTATACCCCATCCGAATATGAGTTTCTTTAATCTTAATTAAATCATCCTAATCTCTAAAATATTAGTGTGATTAGTGCATGAACTACAACCATAACGGGTAGTAAGACATGGTGCTAAAATAAGAGCAATAATTTTAAAATACATTTTGTACAATTGTACAATAAATAATGTATTACATGATTGTATAATACATTATTATCCTGAAGCAATGTTAAAGTCCTTGATGTTTGACAATAAAATAGAGTTAAAAACACAAATGTTATAATAAAAATTAAAGAAGTATATAAATAAAATTGTAGGCTATTGAAACAATAAAATAATTTACAGATAGAATCGTAAACACATTATTTGTCACCAATAGCTAAAAGGAGGAATGAGTCAAAGCTTGATTTAAAAAGTTTAAAAAGTTAATAAAAACATGTAGGCCTAACACTCAAGAAAATAGAAAATAATAGTTATATAAAAGAGGAATAAATATATTGTATTTTTAAGTTGTTTGCTATGCCTTCAAAAACATTTTATTAGTGGAGATTAAGAATGGGTGATTATAATCAATTACTAATTTAGTCGATTATTTTGATGTTAATAATCAATTATTTTTTACCGATTAATAGAATTGCGACTAAACGAATTAATAGATTACCTTTTTAACGATTATTTACCCGCCTCGGTGGTGTAGTTGTCTAACGCGCTAGTCGTGTTGAGCTTGACTGCTGAGGACGGGGAGGTCGAGGCTCGAATCTTGGTCTCAAGTTTCGCTAATGGCTTACAAATTAACAGGTTGTAATTGAGGAAGTGTACCCGTATTAGCAAATATATATATATATATATATATATTCAAATACGGGTACACTTCCTCAATTACAACCTGTTAATATGTAACCCATTAGCGTAACTAGCACATAAGTGTAAACTGGGGTACGAACAAAATGCGTTTTAAACAAGCTAACAAATGTAAATACATGAGCACTGTGCTAATACGTTGGAAATAAATTCAAGGGGATGTCAAAAACTGAATTCATGCGGGCATTGCTTACTATTGTCAGTTAGTAAGCTGTGGTCGTCTTGCCATCGTTCTCAAATAGTAAACTGAGATTATTCAAAAGTACAATCTTATCTATAATTATATAGGAGCGTTTACACTATAAAACAAGTAGTAAAATATTGTGTTTTGAAAGAATGTTGTACAACTTGTTGGTATTTAAATTAAAAGTTGTTTTAAAACGTTGATGTTTCTCAACATAGTTCATGCTTTAGAACGTGTTGCACTTTCCCGTGGAGTAGCGGTAAAGACCAAAGAAAATTTTGTTTCCTAACATGTTGTACAAATAGAGGGCCGTTTACACTCCTGAACAAGTTGGCTACACTACTCCCCCTTGCTTTTGAAGTTTAAGTGGAAAAGCAGAGACAAAATTAAGAAAAGTATTTCACAATTTAACAGGGAAATGAAGAAACCAACTAAAGCGGGAAAGATTGCTTGAAAAGCAAATAAAATTGATTTTTTTAAAAATATTTTATGTAAAAATGGCGAATCCAAAAAAGTATTTTTTGCCCTTTTATGTTTCTTAAACAAAATAACACAAGTTGCGACCACAAAGAGGATATCCTACTCAAACGCCATGATGCAGACTGACTACCACTATTTTACAGATACTTTAGACGTTTTTATGTCTTACCAAAACTTTTGCATAACAATCAAATGCAACAAGTTACCAAACAATATTGTTTAATGACATGTTTTGTTGCTAAACTTAAACGCCCTTTATGGATGTCTCCTACTCTGTGCTAAGAGAATAAATTGAGAGTTTTTGGGAATAAAATACTAAGACGTATATTTGGGCCTGAGAGGGATGGACAAAGAAGAGAATGAAGAGAACTACATAATGAATATCTTATAGGGTTTGTATCGTACATCCTCACAAGATGAGGTGGTGTGGTAATGCGGCGTGTATAGGTTACAATAGTGATGGTAGTGGTGCATATTAGATTTTAGTTGGGAAACCTGAAGAAATAAGACTCCTTGATAGACCAGTACCTCAATAGGAGGACTGTGACAATAAATGTGAAGGATATTTGGCGTCAGGCTAGGGATTGTATGAATGTGTCTCAAGATAGGGCTGAATGACTAACATACGATCTGACAGCCATGAGCTCTTCGAGTTTATAAACGCCAGAAAGCTAGTTAGCTAGTTAGTTATTTATTTTAAGGATAAGATTGTGTAGCTTACTATGGGAAGAAAACTTATTTTCATTTGCATGTACACAGCTTAAATAATATGTTTATAGTAAAAAATACTGATGGTAAATTGTTGTAGTTATTATGAGTTTTAAGGGGTTTAAAATATTGCGTTGCTCCAAATCCTGAGTAATCTGAAAGCCCCTGGATGATAGTAAATAAGTTTGTAGTAGCTATAATCTGACTTATTTTATTTTGTAAATTTTGTAAGTATAATTAGAATTTAGAACCATATCATAATAAAACGTTGCTAATCGTTTATAGCACAATTAAAATAGGCAGTTTTAATCAAATATGATGTGTCAATTTATCTTTCATAATGATTGAAACTGAAATTATTTCACCTAATTACATCAGAAACTTTTTAGTAGAAATAGAATTTTGTGGAAATAATAGTAATAATAATATGAGTTTGTTAGCAGAAAATAAAAACATAAAACGTCAAAGTTCTCCGAATCTAGAATTGCTTGAATTGCTTTCTAAAACCTTTTGACGTCCACTTTGCTATACAAACAAGAAAGGGAAAACTTTTTTGTTTAATTTGTCAAACTCCGATCAATAATGTCTCACAGCACATAATAGTGTCCTTACTTTGATGGTAACATAGCTAATCAGTATAATATTGATTCACCAAAAGTTACAATTCACAAAAACAAAGAGAATGCTTTGAGGGAAATTCTTTGAAGCCCCGAGAGAAAGCAAATACTTGCATGTTCTTGGAAGAGATGATCGGTAATTTTTCACTTCGTACAACTTTAAATAAACCGACCAAAATACCACGAAACACTTTTCCCACCTATATGCATGGGCTTTTTGCTTTTTAATAGGTTATATGAACACGTCTTTTTTATCTGGTCTAATTCTCTGAATTTTTTCTAATAATAAGCCATTTTTTTAACAGTTTTACATTATTGTAATTTATTAAGTAAGATTTAAAAGAATACAATATAATTTAAATATTTATTTAATATTATTACTTCAATAATAGTATGTATTAAAGTAGTATATGTTTTGACTATCGTTTATAGCACTATAGGATGTTGCAAAAATGCAACGGTTCCAATCCTCATTTTAGTTTTAGCGCCAGTCCACGCAGGTTAATATTTCACAAGCAGAGTAAGTGCTAAGCCCACATCAGACTAAACATCAAGATCATCTCGCCTAGCTTACAGCTAACAATAATATTGGAGTGAAAATCCCAGTTGGATCTACTGAGGGTGGTATTTACTAAAATAATTGTTCTCTCTCCCTCAACGTAAACATGTGTAGGCCTATCAAAATCCCAACGTTCTCATCCTGATCTCGTCATTGTAGCTAAATGTAGATAGCTCGGAGGAGTAATAAGATACATAAAAAATATTGTAAGCCATTATTTTATATTTTACTGTATTACAAACTAACTTATTACTTACGTCTGCATTATTACTGATTTATTTTATTTAAAACATACGGTGGCAATGAGCAAAACGTATGACATCATGACTGGCACCATTGCGTATTCACAACACTCCTGTATGACGCCAGTTAAGGCTCCCGTATCTCAGAAAATAAACATTTTTTTGAATGATTGATGATATCATACTACGCAACAGAAACTGAGAGTACTTGGAGAGGATACGACCTAAATACATTTAATTAATGACAATAATAGTACTAAGGGATCAAACATGCCACTTAACATTTCGGGGTTGTGTAAATATTAGATTTAGATATAACTTAACCTAAGCTTTAAGCAAGTAGTCAGCAAACTTATTAGGTCCTGATAGATATATAAACTTATCAAAGGTCTCGTGTTCACCCATAGTGCCTCCTCTCTACTTAGCTTTTTATTTGTCTATGCATCTTATCTTCATTCCTTAAATTCAATATTTTCTTTAATGCTTATTTCACTACCCTTATGGAATATACACATATATACTAAATGAAATTTATACTTTTATGGATAACTATTTAATTTTCTTATGACATTAACAATTATGACCGAGCAAGAATATTTTGGTCACACTCAAATAATATTTTAATGTATTTGATAAATGTTCCATTAATAAAAACCATCAATAATTATCAGCTTTTAATAATGATGGAGTTTTCATACATGATTGATAGAAAATCACCGCAAGATTAACCTGCTGTCGACCCCTACCTTAAGAAATCAAAATATAGGCGTTAAACCGTAGAGTGTCAAAACATTTATGAAAAAACACCCTTAGTAGACCCAGGTGAGATTCGAACATTGATCTCCCCAGCTTCAGCAGACCATCCCAACATAAAAACGATGGCTTAGATCATTCGGATTATCAAAAATAACACAAGGGGGACATTTTTGGGTCACGCATTTTGAATTTCGCAGCACACTATCGAAACACTTATTAAAGGTATAAGTATGAGCAGGTCCCACCAACACTTTTTCAACTTTTTCAAAAAAAAATCTTTCTATCCTAATTTTTTTTTTTGGGGNGGGGGGAACATAAATATGTCGTGGAACACCATTCACAGTGAACTATTGGATTCGTTTTAGAGTATTCAAGTCAAAATTATTCATTCCTCTCTCGGTCCCAGCTCTCGATTGACTAAATATAGAAGCCGACGCTTACCAGCTGTGACAGGCCCTCTCAGAGAAGCCACGCTCAGTGTGAGATGTCTCTCTAGACCAATGTCCCCTACTATTCCATTGCGAGCTTTACAGAAGCGAATTGGGCCAATCCGGGAGGGCCCTCGCTCAACGATAAATGTGGTTTGTATTTTATCTTTTCCTTTATGTGTTTGTGTTTTAGTATGTGTTAAGACTAAAGTAATACGGTGCCGAGTGAACGTTATCAGTTAAAATGAATAAAGTAAACTATTTATTAATAACTCTGTTTTCTTAATTAAAACTTAAATAAAAACTTGAAATTAAATGGTTAGGAGCACATCAACCTAATGATTCTACATTAATGCAGGTAGATGGTAAGCAATAAAGAACTTTTTCTAATGATTTGTTTTGTAAGAAAAAATTGGTAGATATCTATGAGTGAAGAAAAATAAAGCTTATTTTGTTTTTATTGTTTATTTTTTGGTGTTGAAGGGTTGTGGACAACGGTAGGATATAGCTAAGACATTTAATAATGTCTTCAATTTGTGATTTGTACAGTTTTTTCCACGGAACATTCTTTCGAAGACTCATTTTCTAGAGTGTGCAAAAACCTGCAAATAACATTAACCCTCCCAGATTCAACACCTGAGTTTGAGAGTAGTTTCAGTACGTTACAAATAAACAAGGAATACCATGGGAAATTACAGGTTAAATTCGCTGGCTGTTCTATATCTAAGGAAGAAATTGCTGAAATTCCATTCATGAATATGTTTGTCAGTCATAAGATCAGACGCACCCAAATTTTGTACAAATAACGTAATCACTTGGTAAGTTTAATTTAAAACCGGTATTCTATTATTCTTTCTGTTTGTAGATTTGATTAGTGATTTTGTAACTTAAGTGAATTTTAAAAATTAAGAAAACTTAAATGATTTAAATTTAATATGTTATAATGTTGTGATGGAAAAATCACTACCGTTAAACCTTGACCTGGCCTCAGTAAAAAAAACCTAACAAAACAAAGATCATGCTCTGCTAATGTTAAACGATCAAATGAGAATGTTAAATAGACTCAGCTAATAAGCTACCAAACGTATTTTCCAATCCCTTGTACTGGTTGTTCAATTATCCAAGATGTTAGACTATTTTTTAACTTGACTGCACTTGTTTTGGTGTCTTCATGGTATAAGGTGCTACTCTCGCAGTATATTAGACTGCTGATGACGGGCAGATCAAGGCTCAAACCTCTGTAAAAACCAGCCTCAGTACACCTAGCTAAGAGTTTTCCATTCTCCCTCTACGCAAATGTCTTCAATGCAAATGTGGGTAAACTTCTTCTTTATATAACCTTCCTAATCCCTAAAACCACTAGCGCAATTAGTACATAAGCCTATAACCTGAACGGGTAGTAAGACGTGGTGCTAAAAAAAACTTGACTGCTTTAATGGGATGATCTCTATGCTACTCCTCCATTCTGTCCCACATTAATGACACATTTCTTTATATACTAACATTAGAATATTACCCCTGAAAGATGTTACTAAACTATGGTTCACATTGGTGGATACTTGAACAGAGGCAGCATTCTCGTCTTATCTGGTTTCTGGTAATGAGGAGCCGAACATTTCTAATCTCATTCGGGCGAAATGAGGTATTCTGTTATAAATCTCTTCATGAAAAAATGGGTTCTTCTTCTCTAAATTCTACCTTTTTCATTCTTGCCCCATCTGTGAAAACTTGCGGATGGATGAAACTATTAGGAAGACCAAAAATACAAGCAAATTTTTTTAGTACCTCTTAAATATGTATTTGAGCTCAGAAACCGCTCATAAGTAAGACAAGACAAATAAATGTGTATTTGAAAATAATTTGGTTCTTTGAAAACAACTTTAAGTTAGGAACATATTTTTTATAATTGATAGGTTTACAGTAGTAAATAGCATTTGCTCATTTTTTTAATTGCAGCATTTTATTTATCTAATTTTTAAACATTTTACCAGCTATATTGGTTTATTTGTTCAAGAATGTGTTTAATTAGTCGTACTATTTTAAACATCTAGACTGAGCTTTAGTATTCCTGGTGTTAGCGTGCCTTTAAAAGTTTTTGTGCTCTGCATAACACTTTACGTTAAGGCTAACTGTATATCTACACATACGTGATATGATTAATAAGGTAGAATTTAGAGAAAATCTACCCACATTTGCTTCGAGGAAAATGTATAAATATTTAAGATAAACCATCCTAAGCTAACCCTATGAGGATTAGAACCTCCATCACCCATTCCTCGACAATCCAGTATATTGTTAGAGCTACATAAAACTCGTTGGTGTTGGGGTAAAGTGCTCGCCTCAGGACAGTGTTGTGGGTTCAAACACAGCCAGAGTTTACAGAATTTTCTTTAGTGATTAAAGAACCTTAGAACAAATTCCTTCGGCGGGGAAGTAAAAACGTCGGTCCCTGTGGATTGTGGCATGTAAGAGGACCATGATAGGTGTGTGAAAATACCTTTTCCGGCAAAATTGGCAGGCCCTTTCGCTCTCGCTCATAATATAAATTCTTGTGTGCCGATATATTAATTCGGTGAAGAAAGTGCACGTTAAATATCTACAAAAATAATAAATAAATAAAGTGGCACCTTTGACCAGGTATGTCAAACTTACAGCTCGTGAGCCACATGTGGCCCAATCTATGATTCTTTTCAGTTCGCACGCTTTTTATTAAACCTGGACCGATACATTCTATAATAAATCTTGCATAAATACACCACTTGTGTTTCTGTAATTTTTAAATTTATAATTATTTGGGGAAATATAGCTAGTGAAATAAGTGCACCAAATAGATTATCCTTTACTTTCTAGAAATCAATTACAAAATTTTTTTGAATTGTTGAACCAAACACACGAAATGTTTCAGTAACACGTAAATGTGTAGATATTGATTTTTTCGTACGAAAGTAATAAACATCTGAGAGATCACGTCATACAGGACACACATTTGCCATCAAAGCATGAAAAGGATATTTTCTACACATTTTAAACCTATCACTTATATAAAAAAAATCTTTTCAAAGTTTTGGTAGAAAATAGAGTTAATGTTAACATTCTATATTATTTAAAAAAAGTCAACTGTGCAACGACTATCCTTTTTCTAAGAAATAGCATCCTTGGAATATATTAAAGATGAAGGTAAGGGAATCTTTGAAAGCCAGCTCTTTCACAATAGCTTTTTTTTATTAATATCAGGATAGTAAATAATAATCCAAACAGCGCAAATTACTTGGTTCCTAAGACGAGCTGTCATGGTTGGAAAAAGTGAGGTTGAAATATCTGATACTGGGGACTTTGAGTCCTATGAATTTTGGAGAGTTCACTAATAAACATGTTACGTGACATACCTATGTGGGTTAGCATGTATTGAATTCCATCTTAACTAAAAATAATGCTATAGAATAATTATCTTTTGAATGACTAGACAAAATTCCTAGCCACAGGTTTCATAACTATTACTAGAGGTTTATTTAACATATTATTATTATTATTATTATTATTATTATTATTATTTGTTCTTTCTTACAACAGGTCCATTTCCTATGTCAGTGGACTTAGATCACCTGTCCTCTGCCTCCTCTTTCAGCTATCAGAATTTTCTTCTTTCCTTTAAGTAAATTAATATTTTAACCTTCCTTCTTCCTAAGCTACTCTTTCCCTCATACTTTACTTATATGGCGTGAAGAAGACAGTTCCTCCTAAGGATGTGTCTGATACAGTTAGTTATCTTTGTACTATATAATTACACACAAAATTGTTCTCGCTCACTCTTCTTAGGACTTGTTCATTTGTCACCCTCTTTGTCCACCTGATCTATTCAAGTATTCTCCAGCACCTCATTTAGAAGCTCTCAAAGTATTTATTTTCTTTCTTCCTAAAAGTTAAAGCTTCTGCTCCAAGCAGTGCGACACTCTAAATATATCATTTCATCAGTTACTTCCTCAGTTTCAACTTGATGGTCCCCAGTAACCTCTTCTGGTTGACAGCTTCCTTAGCCATGGAAATTCTCGACCTAGTTTTCTTAGTTCAGTAGGCATCGTATGTCAGCAGACTTCGCAGGTATTTGAAGGGTTTTATGTTTTCCAATTCCTGGTTTATAATTTTGATTTTCAGCGGATGTTTATTATTTGAGGTCCCCATATTTTTTACTTTTCAATGTTGATCTCCATGCCATGTTTTCTCCCTACTCCACTCACTCAGTAAATTTCCTGCAACTCTTATTTTATTTTACCAGAAATGGTAGATATTAATACGAAGCATTAAAAGCAATTCAACTCTATGAACAAATAACCGTCAAGATTAAAAAAAATCTCTGAGGGATGTATGCAACAACAAAAAATTAAATTAGTTGAACATCTACACCTGGACACCACGGGTATAAAACCAAGCACTATACCTTTGACTTCATGCACCAATGTGATCTCAACCAGTGCTATATCCAGGATTAATCCCATGTCCAGGGGTATTCTTAATTGATAGTGTGGATGTGTATTTTTAAAATACCTAGTTAAAATTTAGAATATAGTTCTATATTTTCATATATTTGAAATTGTAGGCTCTATGTGTTAATATCACTAGAACGTGTAGGCTCAATGTTTTAATATAAATACATTGTATAAGCTTTATTTAAAAAAATCCACTATTCAGGTACTTTACGTCACCTACAGTGAAAATGGTATTAAAATATGTTGCAATTAAAACGTAGTCTACAAATTTTAATTTATTTTAATTTAAATTCAACAAATAATCAAATAAAACATGCGAGGAGTATTATACCTTTTTAAAATGGATCGACAAATAAGGGATATGGTAAGGGATTTAAAGTGAATGCAGTGCTATGCATGCAAAATTTTGATCTATTGGCTGTAAACGAAAATAGATGCTTTACATGCATCAATTGTGTATCTGATGACTATGATGACTTTGATGATTTAAAACAAATGTTTCAACATGCCCCTACTGGTATCGGAGAGTGCTCCTTTAAAGGCGAAACTTAACATAAATACAATATTTGATTTGAAATAAGTTTTCTAAACTAAATAAAAGTTATATAATCTTTAGCGCGCTAATCAATCAAGACCTCTATGACCTAAATCAAACTATACAGAATAACCTGTTTTGGTATAAAATGGATATGAACTTCTAAATATTTACTTATATCTGCACATGTGTTTGTTACATAACTCACCTTGACGGCTTCGCTGAATGAGAATGGCTCTATCAGAAGTGAATAGGTTTTTTTAAAAGGGCATTAGTCTTAAGAACAAAATTTTACAGGAGAAGGAAAAAACTTGATAGCATCTTTAAAAAAATTTTAATATGATACTTTGGTATTTTTTCCTGTTCATATTCTTCAACATTGACGTCCCCATTCATATTTATATTTTTTAAAACAACCATGGATTTTAAATTTAATTCTAAGCTTTGAGGACTTATGCCCTTTTAAAA